>WEDG01001908.1:0-257265 GCA_017591395.1 Schistocephalus solidus | reverse complement strand
CGGTTACGTATTGCTAGTACTCGAAACGTACTCATGTGTTGCAGCAGGCAGTATTTTGGTTGCCCGCACTTTAAAACACTCTAGGACAATTTTAATGGCCTATTTCTACCGGAAGCTACTACGTGCAGCAGTGAAGCGATTGCTGCTTACCAATCAATGATTTATCTTCACAGGATCTGATATTTTGCCTCGGGCTACATCTACGCGCATTGTAGTTGATTCTGGTGGTTCTTCACCCCTCATTATAATTTTCCTCCTATACGGCAAATCTGGCTGCCTTCCTGACAGTGGAGCGTATGAAGGCACCGATTGAAGACGTCAATGACTTGGCAAAACAAACGAAAATCAACACGGTACCCGCGAGGGCGGCTCCTTCTCAGCTGCCTCTTTGAGGTAAGCTGAGACCTGCTGATTCCAACTTGAAAGACACGTCAATTTTTACCTCCATAGGCTCGACTCGTGACTTGAACTTGGTCGTTCATGGTATGGACTACGGCAGCTCATCCCTTAGCATAATATGGGCGCTTCAAAGTGAGCAGCTCTACATAAGCTTTAACAGCAGGCTAGTTATTGACGTTTCTTAATAGTTTACCTTACATTTAAAGCAAATTTTGAATCACAAGGTATCCTTTGAAGTCTTGTCATTTTATTCTGTTTGGCCCAGTCTTACCAATAATTTTGATTGCATACTCTAGTCATCACACCTAACGTTTTGCAACGTTATTCATTCGGAGCTACTGCTGGTGCTAAGATGATATAAAAAGGTCTTCCTAACTTTGAACCACAATTTTATCTTATGATCAATTTGAACGTTAAAACGGTTAGTGGCAGATGGAAAAATACTACTGGCTATTTTTCCGTTACACAACAACCGTGAGTTCGTAGACCGACCTACCGACAGAAGCAGAGATTTCTGGCCTTCACCTCTCCGACCAGATTGCAAGACATAAACGAATGCTCTTTCGGTAGAACATGGTAATACGTTCCCCATACGTACAGTGTCTTGCTCAAAAGCGTCAGGAGGGTTAGATTTTGGGGTTAGTGCGTAAATTTGCCCAGGGGAAAGTACGCCGTGGAAATGGCTGGAAAGCCACATGCAGTACGCAGTTCTTTTTGTCTTAGGAGCCGATCACATTTTGCGAGCAAGTATATGGGAATTTAAACCCCGGATACTCGCGAAGACTAAAATGGTCATTTCTGGCCTCCTGACCGCAGGTAGACAATGCACTGTCCTCGGCAATGGCTGAGCCCTAAAACACCATCATTGCTGAGGGCCCGGTCAGGGTTAGAAGGAGAGGAGAGGCACCTGTAGGCCACGCCGAGTTCTGTAAAGCAGTCTGATAGCTCTCAACCTGCGGCCAGCCCCTACGACTGCGAAGCCGTATCCAGAAGCATGACGCGGGCGCAATGACTATGTCATTGGCGAGCCAACGTTGTCTGGTAGTGTTTTTCATTGGATGATCGCCTTATTTGTGGGCGCCTGCCCTCGACTGAATGCTTGCATGTCTAACCGCCCTGCAGCCGCGATCACGTGCTTCCTTGCGCGTCAGGTTCGGAGGGCTTATGTGCACCAATGACCCATTGAGTCCGGTTCAAATTCAGGGCGTCGATCCGGGAAAGCGTGTGGCTGATCTAAGATGACAAATGAGCTACCGGAGGTCGTCTTTTCCTCCATACCCCTGACGCAACTATTGATCCGTCAGAGGGACTGGAGTGTTTATGTTCGGCTAAGTTGCAGTCCACATCTGGCGGTGCCGTATGTCCGAATCGCTGCAATATGAACCTTAAGCCCCAGTCATAGTGCCGAGGATAGCCAAACGTTTACCATCCTGCCCACTGGAGCCGCGAGTCCAAGCTTTCTCTACCGTTATGGGGTCATTTTCCTGATATAAACGTCCATTACCCTGGTATAATAAAATCAGGGCGTAGTGGCCGCAAACAAAATAGCAAGCTCTTTTTGTGACTAACGCTGCATAAGAGGAGGCTTGTCTTGCTTTCAGGCCCAGCTGCATTGGGCGACTGAATTGACAATTTTGCAGAATGACTTAGCGGAGATACGCTCTGTTTTATGCTGTTCGCATACAAACACACACAATGCACCTGCTTATCAACTTCTCCTGACCACTCTCGCAGAGTGAATATAATCCGGCCCTTTTTCACGGAATACTCACTCTGGTCTTATCTCAAATCTTGTTTATTTGGGCAGTGAAGTGTGTAGACAATTAGGCTCTTCCATTTGTGCCTTGGTGAGGGCTACTTGCAAACCTCAGTGCGTGCTAGTTGCTTAGTACTCCCAGAGAAGCGTTTAGGGTTCGGGAAGAAAACAGTGAGGCCTTTTTCACATCATCCCTCAAAAAACACCCGAAATTTGCTCACCAGTTGAAAACTTGTTCTATAATATAAGGCCCTACTTTAGGTGCCACACATAGTCTGTGCTTTCCACGGCATAAGATACTCCTTGAGATAAAGCGACATAAAGACATTCATTTTTCGTGTGGTTAGAAAATTTATCGTTCAGAAATCTGTGGCTATAACACCCGGTGAGCAATCAAAAGATGAGCCATCTTTTTCTGTTTGAGAACACACGTTATCCCACTGTGTCTGCATCATTTGTCCCTAACTTCTCTCTTAAAATGGCATTTATTATGAAAAGGCCTCTTTCCGTTTAATTCATCTGTATTACTAAATCCTTAAATCCCATGACAGAAATCCAACCTCAGCGTTTACCAACGCATGTGGCAATTCATGTCTTCCAACAAAAATGTCATGATGAATAGCACAACAGAAGCGATTGCTCGAGTCAAGCGTGGAGGTTACGCATACATTCTGGAGTCGTCGGTAAATGAGTACTACACCCAACGCAACTGTGAGCTTATGCAAGTAGGAAACAACCTGGACTCTAAGGGTTACGGCATCGGATTTCCACAAGGTATGTTCTGATTTGCATGTGTTCCTTTGAAAATACCCAGCTCCACTTGGTCACCAGGCTTATAGCCCGAGGAAAAGAACCAAGAAGCGGAGGTTGGCTGAACATAAACTGAGTGCGCGATGGAGGCTGATACTGGGGTTGCGTGATCATTTACCACGTGCTCATGAACTACCCCGCCAAACTAATAGTGTGCGAACGTTCTCATAAAAATGCCAAAATTTACGTAAGACTGTTAATCACTCGCAAACTGACATCAACGAGTGTACCAAATCTTTTAAATATAAAGAAAAAACCTTAAGTAAATTTAAAACTTAAAGGAAATATGAAAATTAATTTTATATTGTTGAGAAATACTCAATGTTTTAAAATATGGTAAATTCTGGAAGCGTTAAATTTAAATACAATTTTCAAGATGATAACGTAAGCATACCTTTTTGTGTATATTAAGAGAATTATCCTTGCGTCAAATTTCTTTACTGATACCTCCAGGAATTGGAGTAAAACTAGGTTTAGATCGTCCTTGAAATATTGGTGAATATATAGTGATTTTAATTGTTTTCAATCTATTGGCAATATATTAAGATTTCTTTCTCTGTGCTTATCGAAACCTTCAAAATAAGGTAGTTCGTATAAAAATTTACCGAATTAGTGAGCTTTTGAATGTTCTTTCTAATGAAAACGGCCGTTTGGGTCATATATGTAGATTCACCCCAACCTTAAAACTCATTGCCGAGATAAATGACCATCCTCAACAAAATTTGACAAATTAATATACCTAAGATCAATTACAAACCTTTAACACCGAATTCCCGTTTGAAAAGCGCGTAAAGTAGATACTTCGCGGACTACCATATGTGGACTTTACCCTTTTCCAAGGTCAAGTCCGGGTGATAATCTGGAAGTTTGATCAGTTTTGTGACTTCCCTGTAAATAAGTGATACATTTTCTGCTGCAAATGACAGAACTCACTTAGCATTTTATATTGGAGCGCTTTTTGCTACATTTTTTTTCCTGTAACGTCCCGTTCTAAGACTGAAAATACAAAACTAATTATCCAGTTAACTTAAGCAAGCTTCCGATAGAATGGTTCCTTTTTAATGCACTTCTTGTCCTTCACAGTTTAACCTACAGCAAAATATTTTAGGTTCAAAATACCGTGACTCCTTCTCCGAGGTGATACTCCAACTTCAGCGCTCCCAAACGCTCGAACAAATGCGGAGATATTGGTGGGGGAATTATAGTATCGTCGAACCTTGTAACGATCAACCGAAAAAGAGTGCTGACGCGACCTCACTGGGTGTTGAGCAAGTGGGTGGCTGTTTTGTCATGGTTTTAATCGGACTGGCTGCATCCTTCCTTGTCGGTCTCGCCGAATTCCTCTACAAGGCTTATCAAAGGTCAAAGATAACGAAGGCAAGTCAATACACCTTCATTACTTCGCCTAACCTGAGTAATTTAATCGACGATGCCCTTAGGTAAAAGTGATGTTTCGTGAAAGAAAGCATTTATTGTCTCTCACACATGTTACCATACATTTATAACTACAGTGTAGTAATGTCGTAGTATAAATGTTATTTTGCTATCTCCCTAGATTTGCCGAAATTTGTGAAATATTGCTGAGCACTTACGAACCGGTACACATGAGTCGATCAAAACTGTGAATTAATACTGAAAGACCTTATGTTAATTGAAAATGAAAAAAGAAAATATTAAAAGAAATATTATGATGTCTAGGAAGGCAATATTTCTGAACACCCGAAATTCCGAAAAAGTCAAAAGTCGTTGTAACTGAGTTAACTTAAGTTTAAGATATACAGAGAGCGTCAGCATGCAATAAATGATTAAATGAAACAGTTCAAGTAGAAAAACATCTGCACATAAGTTTTAAGTGAAATTGACTCTGAATTTCCTTCAAGAGTATGTGGAATGTCATGAATGAATGGCGGTTGTACCACAGCAAAAACTCAGTATGTGACATCTGCTTTCAAAAGAAACTGCCCGAACACAAGATAACGAACATTTACTCTCAAAGATGTAAATATTTTGACCGTTTAAATGATTTATAAACATCTAATGTGTGCAACGTCGAAATTTTTCGTAATGGGCTCGGTGAATACATAAAATATGCAACATTTAAGTCGCAACAAAATGAGCCTTCCAAATACCACCTTTTGCCTTTTATAAGTTATCAGACTTTATATCGTACATTAAAGATTTAGGAGGAATATCAACGAGATTGGACAATCGATGCAAAAACCACATGAGCTTTAGCTTATTATGCACCGTCTACTAAGCGAATATGTCATGGAAATGGGAAAGAAATCACTGAAATTAAACACTTAGCTTGTCTTTGCCAAAAAATGCGGATGTACCGACTGCAGGGCAGGGATTTCAGTAGTTAAGTCAGGCACACCTATTGATCTACTTATTGGGTTTAACCTCACAACTAGCTGCTGCTTCCAGGTAGCGCAGCGTCCCAATTCCTAGCCCATGAGTATCAACTTACTTGCCATTGACTAAAATGGAGCCTAGTCATGGTTTTATTCGTCGGAGCTTCGAACTCTTACTGGAGTCCATCGTCAGAGATAAAAGCGGCAGCAAAACGAGCAACAGTTAAAGGGGGCACGGGCCAATCAGACACCGGTGACCTCAGTCCGGAGGTAACTGCGCAGAGCCCTGTGTGCCGGTGCCAGATCAATAAATCGATTAAACGAGTTCTCATCGGAGGCCCAGGCTTCAATCGATTCCCACCTTGCCTTGCTTCTGCCATGGGCGATTATCTTCGTGGCTGGGTTTGGTTTTCTCTGTACAGTTCAAAGCTGTCCTTTTATTCTTTGGGTCTTCAATTTTAGTCTAGGGGTTATTTAAAGATGCAATGCAAAAAAGGCAAAAAGTGTTTTGAAACTGCATAGAATTTTAGCGCCAGGAGTCAAGGCATGACCCGAAATTTCATATGAAAGTGTTTTGAGGATATGTCGTGTGAAGAGGTTTCCGTAGAGGGGTCAAATTTTTCGTGTTAAACTGCTGGCTGTCACCGACAGTAAGGAGCTAAGGCGCAACCAGGAATTTCCAATGAAAATGTGTCATCGAAATGTCGGTCGCTCTCAGATCTCGATAGTCAAACTTAAAACGTACCGATTCTGAGCCTCAACGCTGAGTATACGTTTTTTTCACGGAATATAGTACTAACACATAGTTATGGACGTAGCTGTCGGTAACGGTGACATTATAAGCGCATTGTTAAGGCCACTGTACAAGGTAATCAGCAAGTTCCGCCAATCAGTGTTGCAATAGAGAGTCGTAGAATATGAGTGGGACTAGGATTTGATGATGGCCTAGTCGAACTTCCAATCTCAAACGGGTTTGTTTTTCTATAAGCCTTGAACAGTTAACAAGTGTGTCAAAAAGAATAATAAATAAATCAAAAACCTTATTTTTCTAAGCAGTCCACTAACCATTCAGCAGCTAACACACAAGCACATTGGACTGGATAAACGAGGTTCAGTTTAGTTCATATTTGTTACATTAAGGGAAGGGTAGACAAGCGCACTTGAACTGCGCATTGCGAAGAATAACAGAGCAAAAGAAAAACACCGATAAATAATGAACGTTGGCCAGCGGGTTGGCTATAGAATTGCATGCAACAAGAATGTAACTCTCTGGCCACTGTACGCGAATGTGGTGTGGCAGAAATTGCGAACGTATAAAATGCATTACTGAAGGGTAGTATGTAGGATGGTAACAAACAGTGAAACGTTACTTTTTTTGACCCAGTTGCGAAAAACTCCGTTGTGTCGGAGGGATTCGAACCCATGACAGCAGGGAGAAGACGCTCTCGCCACTCGAGCTACGAGGGCCCACCGGGAGCCGTGAATTTAATCGCACTAGACAGAATGCACTACACCATATCTTGTCACACTAAAGAAACGCTAATAGTGAGCATTATGTTTGATAACGCGTAGATTTCTGTGAGTCAATACAAGGAGCCGCATGTGTTGATTTCTGATGGCGTGGTGGTTGCTCAAACTAGCTGTGCAGAGTGAATTTTAAGTCTTCCCTATAAATTATCACTGTAAACGCATAAGGCTCATTAGTAAGATGCAGCACCAGACACAGATGAGCAGCCCTAAAGTAAGCCCATCTGCGCTAGATGGTCTTACTTTGATGTCTTCGCAGTTACTTTTTCTCGTGTCTTACCTAATCCTAACATTTACGCTAAACCCACTTGTAATTCAACGCGTAACCACCTGTGTTACGGCTGGAACATATTCCATTGTCGTACCATATTTTGACCGCAGTCCGCAGACATACCTTTTGTCAGTGAGGGCAACCCTGTCCGCACCACTGTCCAACCAGAGCTGTTATTAGCGTCATAACCGATGCTGCCGTCAGCCACACCAAAAAGTGCATCCTCATAACCATTTTGTAGAGATCAATGCACGAGGAGGTGGCGCGTGAGTTCCGCTTTTCAATGGCTCGCTCAAGTACTCGCGACGTCGCAGCCGAATCAGCCCTTAAGCTCCCACAACCGCCCTCCAAGTGCATCCCCACGAAGGAGTGTCGCAGTGCCGCAATGGCCTACGCACCTTGCTTGCCCGCAACTGTGCGTCCCGCGGGCTATCGTTCCTCGTCAGCTCGCTTCTCCGACAGACGACTTTCGGTCTTCGATGTGACACTTCTGCATCGACGCTGCTCTAGTAATCGGCGTTCCCGCAGCTCGACCTCCAGTCAAATGAACACAGGTCTCCACACACATCTTTCTCTCTTATATATGTATCTCCGAAAGTGAATACCACTCTGGTACCCCTCCCTTGCCTAGCTTATAAGCTGGAACGAACAAGGTAGGGATTTATTCCAAACTATGCAATGCTAGGCGGAAGATGTGGGCTGTGGAGACTTGCGTAATTTATGGCCTATAATTGGACGAGTCACGATATTCTAATTTATATCTTGAAGAACCTCAGTGCCATGAGTAATTAAGCCCTTCTTCAACTCTCGCTGCGCATCTTTGGGTAAACCAAACGCTAGAACACAAACATGATAACAAGCGCTGTTGTACACATCCAACATGTCAAAATAGCAAAATCAATACCGGCGGAACAAATTTAGCGTAGAAAAAAAGTAGATTTTATAGCTCATTAATCGAAAGGCGGAAGTGTGCTTTCAGCTCGAAAAATTACTTAATTAGGCTTGTAAAATTACTTAGCGTGCAGGACAACCCCAATATTTTTCAGTCCCGTTTTCAAAAGCGCGTCTTTTCGGCTGCCTGCGGAAACTACACTTGGCAAAAAATGATTACTGATGTATGCATTAGGTAAGTATATATTTTTTCTCAGTGATTTTCGATTCCATTAATAATTAAAATTTGTGACAGAAAATATGTACAACAATCTCCTCTGTTGTGCACATTCGGTAACCAATTTCGTCCCTTTGAAAAACAAGTTATTTTTAGGCATGTTAATATTTTGGTTCTAAAAAATGCTTCTAATCATGAGATTATTTAAGTTTTATTTATTATTATTTACTATTTAATCTTCTATTCATAAAGCTTCATATCTGCCGGTATATTCGTGTTGTGCAACATGGCCCACATCCATGGAAAAACTGCATGCGCTGTAGTGCATTTCGTGATTTTCCTTCAACGAAAGTTGTATAGTATGTATTTTGGAAACCATGAGTACATGTCTAAAGTCAGTTCAAGTTCAAAATTATTCGGAAATTTCAAAGGAGTTTTTAAACAGAACAGTATCGGTTTAGTATAAGGACTACCGAAGACGTAACTTTCTCCGAAATGATAACAAGGAAGAATATTTTTGTGCATATTTTCTATAACATGCATTTGAATGTATAAGGGCATAGAGAAGCATTCACTTGATATACACTACGTGACATACACTCATGCAAGGGGCCAAAACTTTCGAATAATTGACAATCAGCCGCAAACCGACACCCACGAATGTACAAAAGCTTTGAAATAATACTGAACAGCCCTATGTGAACTAGTCAAAGTAATATTACTTTGTGTAGAAGTACAAACGTTTTTTTAAATGGTGGCATATTCCGAAAGAGATCTAAAGTGCTGTAGTTGTGACTTGTACTGTTTAAAAGAAATATCAGTTGAAATAGTAAACAAACCATTTGGCTGAACTTCTTTATCGTTATTTTGATATTGGATTACGACTGGTGTCAAAGTTCCCTTAAAATGACGATAAATACTTCACGATTTTCAGGAGTTTCAGGTGATCGATCCCAAATTTAGATTCCGTTCTTTTTGCTTATCAAAACCATCCGATTTGTAGACTCACCCAAACATCAAAACTCATTTCCGAGAAAAATGAACGTTGACAACAAACGTTGGTTAGCAATATGCCTAAGATCAATTAAAAATCTTTCTGTAACAATGTACCTCATTAAAAGTGCTTTAATTAGCTACTACGTTGACGAATATATGCACACTTTACCTTTTTCAAAGGTTAAGTCAAGGTAAAAATGTCGATGTTTGACCATTTGTTTGACTTCCTTGAAGCTTAATTCTTAATTTTCTGCTAAAAATGAAGAACTCACCTTTCGCTTTATATTGGAACCTTTTTCGCTATATGGGATTACTTACGTGCTCCATTCTAAAATTGTAAATACACAAACGAGTGGCCGAATATATGCTAAGATTTTGCGAAAAATGTCAATCTTCAGCCCATCTCGTCTCTTAACCCCAAATAGAAGGAACCTATATTATACAAAAATATCACATCGCATGCTTCCATTTAACCTAGTTTGTTCTAGGCGTCCAGCCCTGCTGTTTCTTGTACGTACCTTGCTTTTGGCCTCTTATTTCGGCATAGTATGAAAAATATTGATAAACAGGTTTATTACTGCGTTTTATAGCACTAAACGCCATAATTTTGCAAAAATATAATTTATAAAGCTGAAATCATTTTTTGGTTCTGGAAAACAGTGTGATTCCTTAAACTTGCCTTTATCTGATTTTCATTGATGTAATATCATACTTTCCGATTCTAGAAGGGATTTATTTGAAAAACTTCTTGCTTATATTAATTATATTTTAAAAGAAAAAGCAGAAAAAATAGGGTTTGTTCTTTTGTATTAAATAGCATAGGACATTTCTCGAATATCCAGCAACCTCCACTTTTGTCCAAACCCTACCTGTTTCCCTTCAAAATATTAACTTGAACATGCAGTGTGCTTTAGAAAAAGGTCTTCTCAACATCAAATCCACTCGGAAAACCAAAAAGGCAAGACCAAATGTACGTTAAATTACTCACTCAACTTCCGGTCACATATTGCATAAGTTAGATCATCTACTGTAAGAAATCACTTTTTACAGAGTTTATTTGTTGCAGGTGATGTGAGCGAAGTTCGTTCAGCAGCCGGCATCCTGATGTGACAAAAATATATTGGTGTTTTGCTGCACGATTATTAATATTATAACCATACCTAAGTTATATTTTCGAAATGAAAATATATTTTATAAGTTCTGTTAGCATTTCATGAAATAGCATACCTACTGTAGGATTGAAAATTATACCTAATTGCGATTACAATTGTGAGGTCATTCAGCAACAATTATAAACCAGAATGCATGAAACCTTCTCGGCGAAAGAACGACAATACATTGAGAGGTTAGTCTCGAAGGATCACAAGGAGCCAACAAAAATTTGAACGTCCAAAAAAAATTTTCTAAAGAAAAATTACCATATGTTGGTGAAATGTATGTCTGTATAAACATTTTAATACAGTTGCCCACATCTTAACTTTATAGTAAAAAACCCCTGCCTACTTTTATTGCTCCACCTACAGTAAACCCCATCAACCCACCCAATTTCACGTACACCTACCTACCTATTGACCCAAATGCATGTCCCCTGGGTTCTGCATGAGACCACGACAAAATATGCAGAATGTACGCGCGTGCGCTCGATTTTCGTTCAAATTTGTGGATAAAATTTTCTCATATCTAAATCTGGATTGCTTAAAGAGCAAAGTCCGATATCTCAAGCCACTTTCTATTTGTTAACCTTCATCGGCACAATACTACCGCAGTGAATTAGTGAAGAAGAGTTAATACCGTAACCGCAGCCAATGGAGAAAAACGACAGCTTGCCGTTTTCGCACCCCAATTCTTAAGTGATAGTATAAATGTCCGGCTTTTCTATTCAAATGAGCGTTCCTAGAGGACATGTGCGACTGCCAAATTTTAATTAAAAGTACATTGAAGATATGTTTACTAAGGAAAAGTATGATCACCCAAAAGAGGTAGTGATTAACTAGATATATTCAATTGTTTCTTATGTATTATAGTAAATAAGAGACTATTTTTTAAGAAACCAATTACAAGCTTATTTCGGTAGCCTTATTTTCGCTTCAGGGGTAACAAAGGAAAGTGTTTATGGGTCTGAGGCTTAAAGACGGATGGCATTCCCTCGGATTCCACGCGATCGCTCTTGCCTGTGCATTCAAATTCTGAGAAAGGCAGAATGCCAAAAAACTCGCCCCTCGCCAGTCGAAAATCTGTCCTGAATGACCTGACCGAAAACGTCCTAATACCAGCGCCAGCGAAATGGTCCACTTCGCCACGGATGGAACATCCGGCCATTAGAACGTCAGAGCACAGACCGGAGAAATATATGACAGTAGAACAAACGGGCCAGTATTCAGAGAGGGGCCCAACGTCCGCAGACTCAAGTTTCACCCACTTCGATGGGCAGATCGCCGACCTCCATTGGAACTTTCCTGCTGATGTGCGATTGAAGAAATTCACGTGCTAGATGGAGTTCTTTGTTATCACAAGTTAACTTTGTTCAAGCAATCTGTTGTCCTGTATCTTTTTATTAGATGCATAATGGATTAGCATGCACCAGTTCTTACTACCGGGGCATCGAAAGTCGCGCTCTGGTTAAGTTCCTAAACGGGCCTAACAAACATGCCTTTGATCTGTGCATACACCTAAAAATAGGCACTCTAAGCAACATAGTATTTGGCTTATTTCAAGTTTTTAAGCTTACGTCAACGTTCACCTCGAGTTACTGCAATCTCTCTACGGGTACTATAAATACGCATTGACAAGTGTGAGACATTCAGCTCATCGGTGGGCCTCCCAGCGTGTTGGACTGCAACTTTCTGCGACTCGTTTCTAAGCTCGTCACCTGACATAAATAAAACTACAATGCATCCAGGTATTGGCATCATTTAACTAAGAACACAACCGTTGGTACGTGTGTAGGTGTCTAAGTAGTTTTTACACTCAGAGCACTACAATCACCACGTCAAGTTTCGTTTTGGAGGAGAAAGGGACAGACACCAGTACGAGTTACGTATTCTGTACAGAAACTCAGTGGTGGTCAGAGGCCCTGACGTGCGGCAAACTCTAGGCCTGTCCGCGCGTCTGTCCGCTAGCGTTACTTGGGTGTGAGTGAATGAATGTCATATGAGAGTGAGTCCCGGGCTGCTTGATCAGTTGATTGGCCGATAGCAGTTTGTGGGCGCCTGTGATTGGCTGTCCCAGAGGCAACTCGAGAAGCGTGCTCGTGTGACCTAATGCGCAGCGTGGGCGCTAGAGGTGAAAGGCACCACATGCTTATGTTGGTAGGTTTTGTCCTTCCAACGGATCACGTGCTAGATGTCCTTTGCTCGAAAAATACATGCCACAAGGGGGAGGGGAATGTGGTGGCATGCCTAGGCGCATTCTCACGATGCGCCGGTCGCCTGTACCCACTCCAGCATCGGATGGCCAACTGGCTCTGTCAGCGTACTTGTGGGGGAGGAAAGAAAGGGTAAGGTCGACTGTGAGGACTCAACCCTATGGCACTCAGCGCATATTCCTCATTATAAGCAAGCTTACGCACTTGTAAACTATCACCTCATGTTAAATGCCATGGCTTAGAAGGCTGCCAACGGAGCGGCCCTCCTCTTAAGACGGAGAGGCAAGCTGAAGTGGTGCCTTCTTAATGATGCTGCTACGGTACTATCGCTAAGATGGGATCCAAACCACCCGGTCTAGTTTGTGTGAAGCCCTGGCCTATGCTGCGCGGACAACACACGACGACAGATCGACCGGCGGTTTTAACGAGGTCCACCGTGTGTCTCACGGCACTGCAGCGTAGGGACGGTGACATGTGCGCAAAGTTGAAATGCGCTGCATCTACCGCATTCTTTCCCCGTACGCCACCTGAACCCGCCGTCATGACCAAGTCAAGAAGACCGGATGCGGGAGAGGACTCAGGTGACTCATTGCCAGGCCCCAGCCAACGGCCGAGCCGGTCTGTGGATTGGTGCGGGGAATGGGCGCGGCTACTAATGACTTCGGTCTCGTTGACCGCGTACATGACCTGGTCACTCAAACACAAGCGCCAGAATTTCCCACAAACTGGAGGTTGAGCGACTAATATCTCGCAGGTTTGAGAGCGCCAGAGGACGTTTTAAGGAGGAGCCATTGCAGGCCGTCTTTGGATCACTAGTCGGCCACTCCGCACAAACACATGCTGGACTGACTGCGAGGTCTGAGTGTAATTGTCAGTGGGCAGGTTTCCAAGAGAGTGATGGAAGTGGGGTCGGTTTCGGTATCCGCTGTGATCATCACAGGTGTTGCGGCAGAGATTATTTTGTCGTAATCTAGGACGGCGGGGCATCAGAGGTTTGGTTACCAGTGTTGTAGACGGTCGCCGTTGTGGGGTTTGAAGCAGAGGTAATAGAAGAGGTGTTCATCCCTGTATAAGGTGATGTTGTCGAAGTGTAGTTGCATTGGGTCCGAAGATGTCCGACCAGACCGATTCGCACGCGCGAGGTGCGTTGGCAGCGTGGGCATGTTGGGAGAGCTTGGGCATTGGCGGTATTGATCCGGGGCACTTGTGACTTGGCTTGGAAGGTTGCCAATCTTACGCTTACACCAGACCACGCCGTCGGCCCAGTGTATGTGCTGTGTGTGTCGAGTGGCTGACCAGTGGACTGGGAGTCAGACGGCGATGGCTCCTCCATATCCCATGATTTAGTGAATCCTGGTGTGTGCGTTATGGGGGCCAGGTTGTGCTGTGGCGCGCGAAGATGGGTACGCCGACCCGTCAGCCAATGCGCCCACTCCCACATCAGACAACTGACTGGCTCGGATGGTGGTCTGCTTGTGGGGGTGAGGGAGAGAGTAAGGTCAACAGATCAGCGCACTTTCCTCACTATAAACACGTCATCGTTACCATGCCCACGATACTGTGGACACAAAATGGACATCGTCGGCAACTATGGTGGAATCGTCATAATCTTCCTTCATTTCATATACAGACCGGAATGCGGATAATCCCAATCTCACGTAGTCAACTATATTGGTGGAATGGGACCAACAGGTGGATGCAACACAGGCACAAGGAAGTCCTCTTAGCCAAATGGAACGTTCGGGCACAGAGAAAACTTTTCCGAGAAAATAACATCCTTAAAAAGGCTACTTTGAAAGTTAAACATGGATTTCAATGTATCCAAGAGTATAGAAATTTGACATGTTGTGGTTTGGTGTGTAAAAGACGATGATAGATTATGCGTGAGTGCACAGGACGATAGAAGCTAGAAGACATTCACGCGTCCAAGACGTTGCACATAATTTGGCTGGCTAGGTCGCCTGGGAAGAACCTGTGTCTTTTCAATTCGAATTGAGTCTTTCTTCAGGCATATTTCCTGCTCCAGCTTCATTTGGCATTTCTCCAGCTCTTCCATTCTCGTTTCAGCCTCTTGTAGTCTCTGCACGAGTCCATCCATTGTATCTGCCAGTTCCAATACCTCTGAAACTAACCTAGAATAGTTGCATTAAACGGATAATTAGAACACGATTAGTGAATACTCTTTATAGGAACAGGGAATTATAGGTGTATTAGCAATTTCCTCTTCTGGCTTATAATATCCGAAAATTAAGAAGACATCCGAAATGAATTTTCAAGTCTCTTTGGAATAGTAGAAGTAATAGACTGTCTCCCTAAATCCTATACATAATCTCTTAAACAGCAGAAAAAACTTCAAGTTTGGCTAGATTAAATAATTTTATAAAGTCAACTTTGAGAAAGCATGCTAGCAGATCCTTAGACAGTGAAGGCCTCCAATGCGTTAGATATGTTATGCCATGACATTTAAATTGAGATTCTGAAATGGGTTTTCGAACAGAAAATATTAATAGAGCATTGTTGTTTGATTAATTATCTAGCAGCGTAATCTCAAGATATGCCAGTCAAGTCAGGACGCTGGTTTATGAATGGGGACCTTTTGGGCCACCTGTAAAAGGCTACTTTCTATAGAAACTGTTCACGTAAGTAGTATGAACTTTCTGATTGATTTTCGACGCCCATATAAAGTTATATATCGCATAGAAAAGTGCAACCAACTATATCTTCTTCATTTGGTAGCAAATTGCATCTTCTATATACTATACGCTATACTTAATGGAATGGTTTATCTCGGTTTTAACTAGCATTTATAATTCTGAGACTTTTAAGACCGTGAAATGTTCACTCGTAAATAAGCGTGGTTGGACCTATAGTCAAACTGTTTGTAGAATATAAAAAATGGTCTGCATCCTATGTAAAATTTTATGAGCATTATACGAAATCATCCTAATAGCAGGGAAAAATGCTTTTCATGGAAGTCATGTACAAATCATGTAGGTTGCTAACCCTGAATGCAAGTGTAAGGGCAGGTTGGGTTCTAAAATTTTCAGAAATTAAATAAGTTTATTAAAATGGAAAGATACCGTTTCTTCAATGATAAACTTCGGAGAAGGCGTAACGTGCTACCGAATGAGTACAATAATAATGGTATAACGGTATCAAAATCAAGGAAGAAAATGCATGCTAATTAAGTTGTCATCTTTAAATAGTATGGTGTTTGTAGGAGGCCGGTAAAAAACTCGTTCAAAAGCCGACATCATAAAGCGATGAAAATATTTTGGGATTATGCTTGCTAATTATAAGTATAACACTACACAATTAATATCTTCTAATGGAAAAAACATCACCAATTTTTTGTTAGGTAGCCCATCTACTGCATGTCTCGTACATCCTCACCAATTATAGCACGCACTAGATACCTTTACTTTGCAGGGCCATCTGACGCATCCTTAAAGTTCAACCATCCAAAAAACGTCAGGTAAAATCGGAAAACCTGGTCCAGTCAGTCTTAATACAGGTATAAACCACAGTTGGCCGAGAACTACAATAAATCGATGAAATTGAGCAGGCGCAAGATATTCCAAGTGTGCAACGTTTTGATTGCCTGTTCATCAACAAAGTCAAGCAGATTAAATCAAAAAGAAAGGATTTATCTTCCCACTGCAGCCAGAATAGCAGCGCCTTTCGAAGTTTGGAACGTTCCACGATACGCTAACAATGGTTACAGAGAAGGCAATAAATAACTTCCTAACACAACGTCGGCATTGTTTACAGAACTGACTACGAGTGTGAGTTAGGAAATCCAGTGTAAAAATGAACGCCTCTATTACACTCTACAATCTGTTTAGGTAAATGAAAAACCATTCCCCATGACGCTGAAGATATTGCACATTATCCAAAAATGTCGTTAGCTATACTCCCTTAAAGCCAGGGGTTCAACATGATCAATTGCTTATCCTCAACGACAAAATGGACAGTAATACTAGCCTCAGGTTGACAAGAGATGATAAATAATTGTCATTTACCGGTGTAACCTCACCATGTGCCTACTTTTTGTCTCTTCAATGTAATTAAGTGATCTTTATTCTCTCAAGATGCCCAGAATTTGTCGTGAATAGGCGGAGACTTCAGTCGGTTCGATAATTAAATTTTAAATCTCACGAATACAAGTTAACTTGTTTGTGGAGGTGGATAAAACCGTGTGAATCAACGACAGTTATTAGAGCTGGACAATGAGGCCAGCTACGATTGAGCTTATCACGTAGACCATCGAAATATACGTGCCACTATCGATGGCAGTACGTGCGGATTATGTTTCCAACGTAGTCATACGAGGTTTTTTCTTCCCCGATCTAATGTAGAAACCATATCGTGTTGTGCCATCAACCTTGTATTATAGGAGCAGAGGTTTAGTCACAAAAAGTCGTCTAAAGCGTCGGCGAACATCGTCCAGATTGCTATCTAGACAAAGGAGTGCCATCACTTGACTCCAACCACAGAAACCTGGTTGAAATGGACAGAAAAGGCAACGTGCTAAAGTTTATTTACAGCGGAATAGCAAAAATTAGACATATTAATTTCGCTCAAAAACAAGACAACAAAGTGTGCATCCGAAGTACTGACGGCAAGGTAACTACAGTCGAGACCACCTGTGCAATGCTTGATGAGGATAAAGATAAAGGCGTGTACGAAGAGCAGTTAGAAGCATCAAGAGTAATTATGAATTTTATGGCCCCCTTAATAGGACATGAAAACAGAAATTACCAGCGATGAATATATCTTTAATCCAAATTCCTGGGAATATATGTTTGCTTATCGCGAGGGTTAGGGTAAGAGTAAGAGTAAATTTTAACTGAAGGGTTACAGTTTATGGTAGAACTAGGTTTAAGATTATGACTTAGGTTTGCGTTTACCAGTAGAAGTAATTTTAGCGTCAGGACATGAAAATATTTACCCCTCCTTACGCCTTACTTTATTACTTGGGAGGGACGTTTCTATTTTTGTGTCCTGTCTAGGCGGCCATATAAGTAATTTTTACCTAAAAAGAACTAAGAATTATCTGATTGTGCGAGAAAAGTGCTGTTTATGCTTTAAACTTCGCCCTTTCCCAGCCATGCTGGGAGGTGTTCCTTTATTCTTTTGGCTAGGCGCCGACTCGTGCGACCAATATAACCTGCTCCACAGGAGCAAGTGAATGAGTAGATGCACATGGAGGTGATCTGATCCGGCAACCTATCCTTACCTTCCCCGTGTAAAACAGGGTTGGTTGAGAAAAATATCCAAATTCTCGCCGCTGGGAAGGTTTAGTTGCGACGGCTTGGTCAAGGCGTCTTTTCAGGAGTTCACTTGCCGCATACCCTTGAAATGGGACTTTGAGAAATAGGGCTTTCTTTTCTGCAGTTAGTGTGGGGTTTTTAATGTTTTTGCGATCATATTCTTTGTAATAGTTTCTGGATCTTTCTGAGCTCTCCTTCGATGCAGTCCACTGAACCAATTTTTCTAGCCCTTTGCACCAAACAACAGACTAGATTGCGTTTCTGTTGGATGGGTATGAAACTGCCGAAGTTCGTATATTGTTCGATGAACCTTCTTTCGGACTTTACCGTCAGATCTTCGGCTTAGGAGAGCGTCTAAGAAAGGAAGCGAACCTCCCGTTTGTACCTCCAACGTGAACTTGATGGAAGGATGTGCTTGATTAACAGCATCTAAGAGTGTATCTAAATTGGTTTCTGCTTTGACAATCGCAAAGATGTCGTCAACGTAGCGACCGTTGTGTTTTATTTTATTGATCTGATCGCTTAGCTGGGATTTCTCCAGGTTGCCCATGAAGACATCGGCTAAGAGAGGTCCAAGGGGCGAGCCCATAGCAACTTCATCTATTCTTCTGTATAGTTGGTTGTCAAAAAAGGAACTGCACGTTTAATGTGCATCTTAGTAATAGTTCCTTTGTCAATAGGAATTCGCAGATATAATCGAATTTCTCATTGACCAGCACGTTTTTAAAAAGTGATGAGACGTATAAAGAGCGCATCATCATGCCGTTTATGTCTTTGACGTTGTCAATAAATTCGAACGTATCCCGATAGCTACGTGGTGCCAGCTGATGCTGTAAGGACATGAGTTTCTCCACCAACCATTTTGCTATTGAATGATACGGTGAGTTGCGCATGTCTTAAATTGGATGAATCGGCAGGCCCTCTTTGTGGATCTTCAGTAGACCATACAACCTAGGGATGTGTGTGCCTACTGGTCGGAGGCGTTCGAGGTCACGGTCGTTTATGACGCCCTCTATGGGGAGTCTTTTTAAGCAGTCGGTTAGCTGTGCCTCTACTTCATTCAAGCTATCCTTGTCTTTCTCCAATTTCTTGAATCGTCTGGTCTGACAAGATGGACCGCATCTTCGTTACCTAGTCGGATCCGTTCATTAGAACTACGCCTGTTCCTTTGTCCGGTCCAGTTATCAAGATATTTGTTGTCTTGAAGCTGTTTTAACTTCTCTATGTGCGTTTTCGTCAGTAATTCTCGACGTGTTCGATTCTTGTTCAGGTATTGATAACTATAATTCACCAGTTTTGAGTTAAAGTGTTGGACACTATCTTCGGAAATGGGTTTTATGTCGTAAGTTTGGTTGTAGAGATTCTCAACTTGGGATTCCAACTCTAACTGATTAACTTTCCGACCAGGCATGCAGAATTTAGGACACAGGGATAATGCTTCAAGCGATGTTTTATGCAGTTTTATAGAAGAATAGTTGTGTACGTACCGATCTACATCTTTGGGAAACCTTGATTGTGGTTTCATTTCGTGTGCGTTTTGAAGAAGTAAAGATCTCTTTGTCACCATGTTTTCTTCCTATGGTCTGAATATAGCTGCTAAATTCTGTTCACTCGTCTTCTTTCAGAGTGTCCAACACGACAGCGTGTTGACCCATGTGATGCTCTAATTCTTCGATCTTCACACGCGTGCTCTCCAGTTGGTTCTTTGCGTATCTCCTCAGAGTTTCGGTGGTAATAACTGTACCGTTGCACCGCAGCGCTCTCCAGTAGTGGTTCGGATACTCGTTTCTTTCAATACATTCCCCAATAAAATTGACCAGAACTGTCGCCTCCACAAGTCTGGTGTTGAAACGAAGGTACCCATTGAGTACCTTTAACACCACAGGATCTTTGGACTGCTTTAGAGTTGCGAAAATTCCCATCAAAGGATTCAAAAGACGCCTTGACTAAGCCGTCGCACGAACCTTCCCAGCGGCGAAAATGCGGATATTATTCTCAACCAACCCAGTTTTACACGCAGCAGCTAAGGATAGGTTGCCAACTCAGACCACCTCCATGTGCATCTACTCATTCACTTGCTCCTGTGGAGCAGGTTACATCATCTGATTGTCAGCGCCAGATATTAAGAGAAAATATCGTGTAAAGTGCGGTTGCCACTATCCGGATGCATTCAAGTATCATGCCAGAGGCTAACAGCACGCGATACTATGAAGCGCAGTCTGCAAAAATATTTAAACATGAAGCACGCGTCTGTTAACTTCCCCAGGTGTTTTGATAGCTGCGGCTTCGATTAGTTGAACACCCCAAAACAGCCTTGAAGTCTGGGTTCAGTAACTCCGGTGCCTCTACCTTTCATAACGTTCCAGCGAAGAAGGTGATAAGCACTAAGTTGCGCATAAGCCTTCCGTCACTGGCAAATGAGCCAACAGGGACAACACGATCCTCACTTTCGTCCAAGACAGCAACTATTAACACGCGTCGCAAACATATATCTTCAAAAGTCTCCTCATAGCATGAGCCGGTTGTTGAAATCCACTTTCACATTGCAAAGTACATAGAGGTGCAGACTGATTACATTACCCGCATCTCAACAACCACCTCTGATCTGCCATCGTTGTTTATCGGTCAGAATCCGCGTTGTTTCATGCAATGCAGGCCATCATGCAACGTCATTTCATCCAAAATGTGGGCACCCGATGGTTTGATCTGTCTGCCTTACCTACCCCGATAGGTGGTCCCATTTTATTCCTCTGTTGGTTAGCCTGATGTCCTTCGTGTGCCTGGGGGATAAGCATCAAAACCCTAGCCTGGAAGGCCCTATGGTAGGTCAAAGTAGTCATCGTGAATGTGTCATACGCACTCGCAGCTAGAGGTGGGCACACATGCACGTCAAGAGTAAAGTTACCGACGAGGCAGAAAACTCGGGGTACCTGTTTTTGATTAACTGTTCCGCTAGATGGGAGGATCAACAAAAAGTAAAAGGAATGGCGCCAATTCGAGAATGCGTATCAGCAGCAAAGGCGACAAAATTGACGAAAAGAAGGGCTTTTAGAGAACAAAATGGGCATGCAAGACGACTTATGAACCATTTTCTGGCCCAGAAATTTGTAGCGTTTATTCCCAAAATCCGAGGCTGGTGTTGGGGCCAGGCTTTTTCGCTTAATAATTTTTGCCAAGAGCGCGTATGTGGTCCCACTCAGAAAACGTCGCACAAGAAGTCTTGTTATAGGGGAATGCTGTTAGTAGGGTCTGTAGGGGTGGGACATATGGAAGCGACAGATAACGTAGTTTTAAGTGATGGTTGAAAGAAAAATCACAATTCCTAATTTGCCTGTTTAATAGTCTAATGAGGGAAAGAAACAGGAGCATTCAATGTAAAATTTAGAAAATAAATGGGCGTACGCTGGAGGAACAAAAAATTTGTCACGTTTTTCGTTAAACAATGACTGGTGATCTGATGTCAGCCCATAATTTCCAATCGGTTTCACGCTGAAATCGTGAATGGGCCGATGCATATTGGCGGCAAAGACAAGGGAACATGGATTGATCATTTCTGCGTTGGACTCCGGATCAACGGGTTGCGGATTCGATCCACGGATGGTGCACCACCTAGGTTTGGGTTTGACGGGCTTACGACGGATAATAAGCTAGAAATGGCGATTCCAGTTTCCCTTGTCTTTGCTGGCAATACTCATCCGCTAATTCTACTACGAAACGCTGTGCGGTTGCTGGTGGAGCTCGAGATTAAGCCTGAAGGCAGAGCGGAATGAGTGATTTCTGTTAGCGAACGGTGAGCGTTCATAAATGAATGCTAAGCGTGAATTCCTTGTCGCTAAGGCTGCTTAGCATGACAGCCCCGAGTAAAGAGGAAAACGAAAAGAAAACTTAGCCGCAGGTAAGGCATTGACGAGGTTTGCGGTCAGTTCGAAGAGGTAGTCTACAAGCTCTTCTCCAGCCACTGCCCAATCATGCAAAAATAACACCAAGCAGTCCATGCTAGCTGAATCCCTCCTTAAATGAGGAAGCCAAAAAAATTGGAAACTCGTTTGACCCACTAGTGAAAAACGTGGCGGCCTCGGTGGAGTCAAATCCACGCCAGCAATGGAAAGGATTTAGTACAGCCAACGCTCTAGCCAACTGAGCTACGAGGCCACACCGGGAACCGTAAGTTTAATCACACTTGGAACAACTCACCCGACCAGCCTACTGCAACGTATCGAATCCACCGATTCTGATGCAGTAAGCTGACTGCTAAAGCATGATTTCTTAAGCAATCAATCTAGAATCTACCAGATAACTACCAGCTGCAGAGGAAACTGTGGGAAATATACCGCATTGCTAGGACACCTGAATAACATTTTTTTACAAGTCACAGGAAACGCTTTCAAAGGTCTCATTACCAGTGATCGGCAAGTCTTCGGAAAGGATCTTTTGAACACGGCCATGGCCAACCCCATAGTCCTTTACAGTTATATATGGCAAGCTATGAGGGATAAGGATCCTATCCCATTCTTGCGGATTGCCGAAATTGTGGAAATCTCAGACACCCATTATAATGCTTAAAGTCTCTGAGTTTTTCCTGTCCGTCTTTACCAGTGAATACAGCTTTTCAACTCACTTATGACAACGAGGAAACACCTTTTATCGATAAAGTATTTTTCACTGACAAAAACATTCCGGAAGAGCTGCTTAAGTTGAAAGAGTTGACTTTTCGAATCCCCGTGTTAAGGAGTTAGCTTCCGAAATTGTCATGCTGATCGTCTGGATCTTCTTGGCGTCATTTCATACTCGGTGTCTATGCTCCAATTGGAAGTCCATAACCTACACTCCGTTTTTTACGCATGAACGTCGAGCATCTGTGTATTACCACAAGTCAGTAAGTCCTACGTAAATTTGAAGCAACATCATGGAAAAAATTATTCGAATTCATGTAATTTTTCTAGATAAATTACTTGCTCTCCCATACTCAACACGGTTTTCGTTGTGGAAGGTTCTGTCTTAAGAATTTGTTCTCTCCATCTGAACGAAAGCACTCGGGACAGGCAATATGACGCACAACATCTAGATTGGCTCCAAAAAGGCTCTTGACAGCGTTCTTTACTGATACCTCCGGTAAAAACAACACAGCGTTGGAGTTTGTGGAAGACTCCTTCTATGGATTCAGTATTCTTTGACTGGACGATTCCAATGAGTGCAAGTTTGAGGCAACTGGCATGATGGGCGTGACACGGAGCTCAGTGTTAGGCTACCCATTGGAGCTGCCTTTACCAATACCTGCGGTAGGGACATCAACTCTGATGTTATCCTGCTTGCTGATAACATAAAACTGTGGAAAAATGTTCACAATTACTACGAATGAAGACTATCTACAAACAAACAACGGTAGGAACCCAAAAGCCAGGTTCTGGAATAAATGCACAGACCCAGACGCCTGTCTTGTGGGACCCGTGGTAATAGGAGTTTTATGGGTGGGGCAAAAGAATTGGTAAAAAAGCCATGAAAAACGGAGAAGGTAAGGTAAAAATCGATAATAGTAAGTGATGAAATTTAAATGAGGTGGAAACAACCCGCGGAATAGGAAACAGGCAAACAAGTCATTCAATGAGCAGAAAGCGTTCAAATGAACTGTTCTCATTGGAAGAAAATGAAATAAACCTGAACAGCGGAAGTCGGAACCAATGGGAAGAGAAGAACCTAGAAAGCCCCCAGATGAAAATCGTCGAAATGGGAAACAGAGAAGGTGATTGTGAATTGAACACCCCAGAAACATCCGAAGTCTTGTAAGCACGTAATCCAAGTGGAAAAAATTGTAGGAAAAATGGGGAATTAAGAGTAAGCGATAGCATCTCGCAGGCCATGTAATACGAAACCATTCCAAGGTGAAAACTTCCTCTAATAAGCACATCAGACCCACATACAAACCAAAACGCTGTTGCAAACCTCTAATAACCGAAGGAAACCAAGTACAATAGCGAAAATAGGGCAACGCGTGACCGGACTTACCAGAAGGCATTCACATGACAGATGTAGAGTAAACGTTAGCATGCAAAGTCACCGATCCAAACGACTGAGCTGGTGGAAAGCAGCTGTTATTAGGTTATGGAACATACTGTCTGGAGAAGGGAATAGAAAGAATGAAAAGGAAGCGCAAAGGGGGGGGGTTGTTAAGACCGTCCTCCAAGCCATTCAACACCTAACCACCGAAAGGCAGGCCACCCTACCTAACAGCCCATCCCAAATCTCATTCAAACAGAGACGCTGGTTCGACCTCTAACACCCAATGATATGAGGAAAACTAGGCAAGAAACACGAACGAACGACTTGACATAACAGAAGTCAGTCAAAGGACAGCTGCAGAGTTTGCGTATAAGTAAAATGGCATTTTGCTAAGAACGAAGGTCTATGTAAAAGCAGCTGTTATCTGGTAACCGAACGCACCAGCGGCATGAGAGTAATAAAACGAAAAGGGGAGGGTGGAGACGGAGGCAGGGGAACCCCACAAGCCATTCAGCGCAAAACCACGGCAACGGAACCACCCTAACCCCCAAACGGCCCCGCTTAATCCACGTGCAAAGGACATGGGGAACTGGCTTATCAAGCAGACCGTTTAATTGCGCGCGGCAGCGGGAAGCAAAACAACAACTGCACCAACCCTTTCCGCTTTCGACGCTCCTGTGCCGCACCCCACCATTCTCACCGTTACATGAGCCCAACCAAATGCGGCCGCACGCGCGACCGTACAGAATAGCGGGCAGCAGCACCCCTGTTCCAAAAACCCGACACCCTTACCGAAACTTTGGCCTAGCCAAGCCCGACCGAATGCATCGCTGCGTAGCACAGCAGGCGGCCGACTTCAAAGGGCACCCAACCGAAATGTGTAAGCAAGGGAAGCCCTCAAAGGCTTCCCAAGCCCGTCAACTTCCCCCCCCCCCAACCTACCTTGAACACGGCCCAACAAGACTAAACTCATGACCGAGCATCGAACCTAACAGAGCATCAACAACCAAACCCAACCCACAGGGGAGGGCAGTGCAATCGGATGCAACCAGCCCAGATAGTAGAAAAACCAAACAAACCCCTCTCACGACGATGAACCAAGAACTGAGGGCCAAAAACAAAAATCCTGCAATCTTAAATTGCACAAGAAAACCCACTGTAAGCATTTGAGTAGCAAAAACAAAGGCGTTGTAATTGGGACCCGGCTAATGTACTTCCACCCAAAAAACTTGCACCGGGTTGAAAACCGGTTGAACTGCCGCCTTATTAGCTTCAATGTAAGTGCAACTTTCTTCAAATTGATATATTGTGACCGAATAGTTTTTTTCTAAAAGAATGCAACATTGCAACCAGTGGACAATCGAGAGAACTTCGGTGTATGGAGTAGATCTTTACTCAAATCAAACAATAAACAGCACGAAAGCCAGTCAAGTTGGCCATGTCTATATTGCAACTCATCAGGCGAAGCTTAACGGGGCTTGACAAAGATAGCTTCTCCATAATATTTCCAACCTTTGTATGACGGTATCTGGAATACACTATAAAGTTTTAGAGGGGGATGGTAGGTGATGTACAGCAACAAGAAGGCCGGAAATCCTGTTCTTTTGGCCTACGTGCAAAACAGGATAATTACTCTGGCGTAAAACCGTCGATAATTGCACACTTTTCCATCGTCAAGCTTGGGGTTTGTGTCTTTCCTTGGTGCTGTGCATAGGCTACGATTACATAGGTCACAGTGCAGCTATTTCATGCTACGGCATACGAGGTAACCTATGCTCCAGAGCACTATTGCATGAAGTGAAGTAACTCGTAATACATGGGATGGAAGACCATCTATATGAAACGGTATTAAATAGAAGAAAGCGTCACAAAGGGTGGAGAAATGAACAATGCATGCTAATAGGTTTGTTTGACACGGTGCAAAAGCAACTCCTGTTTGAATTGGTAATAGACCAAAGTCTGCTGTCTTTAAAGCCCTCTTGAAGAAATGGTGGTTATGGGGTGTTGGAATCGCAACCTAAAAGAGCTAAGCGTACGTCCTCCAGCTGTCAAACGCAGTATATATTGTTTATCCGACAACACGAAGGTCTATTAACACGATAGAAACGGATTGCGCGAGTATGGCCCAGTATCATACAGACCAGTTTTTCCGCATGCCGATGAAGGACAGTACCGACCATGGTAAACAAGCAACCTCTCGGCTCCTTTCACGCGTAACTGATGTGTATTCGGTTGAGGCGGAGTGAAGTCCTACCAGCCTCCTGAAAGAAAGTACACCTGTTACTGCACCCTAGGAGGACAAACGGACGCCAACGAAAACCATACAGGAAAATAGCCCACAAATGAACCTTTTGAGAAAATTCAGCTTCTCTATGTTCAGTTTGTTTTCCATTTAAACTTTTTACTGCGTAAAAATATAGTAAAGTCGCATTTTCACAGTCCTCCCCAATCTCAGGCAAGGGCAGTCACTAGTCAGGTTAACGCGGTATGCGTTCTGGATAAGTAGTTGCCGCGCAGAGGTAGCGGGCGGCAAGTATGCCACACCAAAGTTTTCGCAGTTGACGAGCTCTACTGACTGGCTGATTATAGAAGAGTAGGAAATGACTGGTGGTTGCAAAGTCCTCTGTAGAACGGTGAAACACTGTTACTGGGTCGGGAAATGTGAGCGTGAGTAATCCTTATTAACAAAGCCCACGGAAAGTGGTTGGGTACGCAGCAAAGCATGACAGCCGTGAGTGAGGACTTCCGAATGCCACGACCTTTTAGAAGTGTCCCGACTTACGGTAAGTCAATAAGGTATAAGCCAGACGCATGACGATTCCCATAACGAAAAGCTAATAAGCGTGGGTGGGCGCGAGGGAGGTTGGAGCGTCGCCAAAAGGAAGATCCCAGTGATGGTATACGGAGCTGTCGGCACTGCTACGGTAAGTTCTCTCCCAGGTATACCAAGTGAAAAGCCTCATAGAAACCTAACCAATATACAATATATCACCTGCCTTACAAAACGCGATGACGGAAAGTAAGAAAATACAATCTCGGCAGCTAAAACTGTGCATGTAGGTGTTTGCCTAAGCGATTCTGAAAAAATTCCCTTTTGCGTGCAGAATATGATTTCATTTATTTTATCAGTTAAAAGCAGAAATCCCCACTTCCCTATATTTCAGCAAATGCCTTTGACTATGTTTGTGCATTTGAGCCTATTTTATGCATAAGAACTACTCAACTTCAACAGTTTCAGCAAAAATGACATAACACATTCGAAAATTGATTTCTAGTCTGGTGTGGATCGTGAGAACGAGATTGAGGGCAACTAGGTTATTTTTAGAAAACCCATTTTTTAATTTCCAAAGTCAGGTTTGCAATTCCTTTTAATTTCTTGTCCTATGGTGCACTACCAACTACATGCAACGTATTGTTTAAATGTGCCGATATTGTCCTGAACTTTGCAAATAAGTTATGAGAAACTGCCAAAGTAACCACAATTAAATGGTTGATTAAAATGTTGAACATATCGAAGGATACTTTTTTAGTGGTTTTCGTTCTGCGTATAAGTAATTTAGAAACGACACGACCAGGTTGATTAATATCTCAGTATTTATATGGTCACTGCTCTGGGCAATCATAAGCATAGCGCAGAGCTTAAAAGAACGCAACCAGAGCAAAGGTGGCTGGAACAAAACATCGAGATTTTACATTTTTGACCGAACAATTTTCAGTATTTTTAAGGAAAGTTATAACAGCTCTCAAAATAACAATTTTTCGTGGCTTTTACATGTCAAATGCTAAAGTACGTGCACATCCTTCGGACGAATGCCTTATTAAAACACTCTTCAAATAGGTTAGGTATAAGAGCAATGTTTCAAACAAAGTTTGCAACACATAACCTGACATACCACATTTAACTGTGTGCCAGCCTTCAGATAAAACTTCTGGGGAAATATTTAATTAAAACGTATGCAAAAATTAATTGTTTGAACATTCTCATGCTTATACTGATTTCTTTAGTTAGGTATTTGCAAGGGAAAGCATCATGTACTTATGAAATTTAAGCATACTAATGTGATACGAGTTTTCTTTTATTCGTCAATTTCACTATTCCGAAGAAATAGTGAGAAAGTTTCTGTAATACCTATTTGGCGTCTTCATTTATTTGGAGGTCGTTTATTATTAGTTTGGTGTTTTGTGGATACTTTCGTACTGGTTTCGGATTGGTAAGTAAGTTTTAATTAAATTGGAAATGTTTTATGTGAAAGGAAGAAATATTCCGTAGCGCAAAACTCCAAGATGCTGGTAGCTAGACGGAGTGTTGCATTAGGAACTAAAAAGTTACCATTGCCAACATAGACAGAGGTCTTGTAAGGAAAACCAAAATGCTTGAAATAAGTAAAGTCATGTTGACTCCTGGGCGCATTCTCACACGGAAGCAGGTATTATGACCCTCGATAGACGGGTGGACGAAGGTCCTCCTGCTGAAGTTGCCCTCTTTGAAGGCCTAATTCGGCCATGATGAGTAGGTGAAGTTGACTGAAGAAACTATCGCAGAAGGCATGCAGCGGGTAGTTAATAGGAACAAATGGACACCTGGAGTACTCTATAACCGTAGACACAGTGTCGGCCGCGAAGCTAACACTGAACAAATAGGGCCACGGTGTGAGAAACGTGGAAAGTAAACGCACAATCGCATCTCGATGTTTCACAGCATTAAGGTGATTAACGGAGGGAAAACCACGAGCACATGTACGACAGAAAGACGAGCCCACAAGATATACCGTATTTAACTGAGCACCGTTCACCGGTAGCAAACGGGGATAAGGTAAGTAAACGGGAGGACAGTGGTCCGGTGATTGGCGAAAAGCAAAACGTAGCAACTCAAACCCATTGGATGTTGAAGTATTGGAACAGGCCTATGCAGTCGAAGATCACTGCCATCCGGTTGAAAAAGCCTCCTAGGATAGATCGGAGGTGGAACCATAGGCCAATGGGTTTAAAGCGCAAGAACCGGACACCACGTGCGGGACAAGATAATTAAGAGTAAAATAATCCAGGTAAATTAATGTCCATGTGCGACCGTAACAATCCGCAAAAGTCTTTTGATTGAATAACTGAACAGAGTACCGTTAACGGTGGGGTAAAACTAAAACCACAGGCATGGACGTGCATAAAAGGAAGCTACTAAAAGCAACAGCTCAGTCGCCGATAATCCAAGAAGCCTATCTAACAAACTGAGAGCCAGAAATTGTTCCAGTAGATTAACCCCCTCTCCAAGGGACCCAAAGAGGATCAAATGAGTAAAAGCCTAGCAAGTTTGACGACCAGTGGATGGGGAGATTAATGATGAAAAAAGTGGTTAGTGAACTAGAACAGATATTTTGCAGTGCATGATGTCTTACTGGGTATGTATGAAGAGAGGAATCATATAAGAAAGCCCCGTAAGTACTCAAGAAAATGAGGCGAAGGACTATGCGGAAGCAAAACATGTCTATGCGGAAACGCTTCTCGATATTTGTTTGTTCACAAATCCATAGGGGCACCTTGTGAGCAAAATTTAGGTGAGCGGCCTAGGAAGGATGGTATAATGAAGGCAAAACGAATGCTTAAGCTAAACTCCAACAAATGTTTCACGAAAGAAGGCATGCGATAAAAAAATTAGCTCACCCTTATCCTGACCCTAACACCAATCCTAATCCTCAAGCTAAAACTAACAATCACCCTTAGCGCAATTGCAATCATGAGCCAAACCTGGACCTTAAAACTAACCTCTTCACAGTAAAGCTCTGTCCATAACTCTTACCAAAACCAATTCCTGAACTTAAAACATTCCCTCACCCTAAACCTATCCTTACCCTAAAACATAACCCCATCACCTCAAGCTTATTAAAAGCCTAAATTATCTAACCAGTAACCCGTATGCCTAACCGTACCAGGAACGCTAATGCCCTAGCCCTAACTACAAATATTACGCTATGTACGTGGTCCCTTCTGTGGTGACCTCAACATAACATGCCCACGTAAATAAAATAAGTAGACATCTTATTTGAATAAATAATAGGTGGGGTTACGTACTTGTTCCACACAAAATTGTCGATTGTAAATTGCTCGTCGTTATGAGACCAACTGCGGGTGTTCTAGACCGCTATTGCAGGGAAAGCCATATCGCCTTTATTCAGCCTCGCACGCACGATTAGTCAGCGAACGCCACGGAAATATTCTCGATGAACATTGATTTTGCCACGCTTATTAGCCTTCTTAAAATTTAAATCCTGCCGAACTAACTACCAATCTGCTTTTCTAATAAATTGAAATAAGCTTTCGTTTTGAACCAACCTGAATATGACGAGAAAATCCACTCAGTCGTGGTTGATCTGCAGGCCAAATTTGATCGATTATATCTACGTTTAATGAGAGCAAGTACAATAAGACCCGGGAATAGGATACCCGTAATCACGTTGGCCTTCTGCTACATTCTAGGTAGGGTACCTCTTCCTCTGTTCTATCCTCAAGACCCCAGATATGTTCTTAGCACTATATTCCGAGATGATTTATTCTGAAGGACAGAAAGTATTTAACCTGGAGTAAGTGCAACGATTCTCAGAATAAAAACATTTTAATACCGTGCGTCTCATAGATAGGCCAATATAAAGCCACCAATGGATTTCGAGTACATTTTTCTGACCCCTATTTTCCATGATACTTGATAATGTGAACCAAGAAGATAAAAGGGGGCTGTAGTTTTAAAACAAGCCAACTTCCGAATTGCTAACTCTTCTTAAACTCGCACTTTTTATTATATGAAAAGAGTGCATTTGTTTAAGTTGTTTGAAGTTCCTAAATACTTACTTTGAATGAGGTGTGTCCTCACAGCGGTCATTGCCGCACCTTTGCCTGCGCAGATGGAGGCGCGTCTGCACCACCCTGACAGGATCGTCCTTAGCTCTGATTGCAACGTGAAGCTTTTCAATAGATTCGCGCTGTTGTTTCATCTCAGCCAAGACCTTTTCCAAGAGAAAATTCAAGTAACTTGAAAATAATGGGCAGCAAATTAACAGGAAGCCACTAATTTACTTAAAGTTTTACATAGGTTGCTAGCTGAGATATTTCAATTTACAGAAATCCCTTTTTTTATTTCCGCCCCGCCAGGATGCAAGCTTTTGAACGCGCTTCTTTCAAGCTAGCTGCAAAAATTTCACTCGGTAAATAGTTATCATAAAGTATGTTTTTCTTTGATGTCTCATGCTTTTATTATTACTTAAAATATCTAATAGAAACACACACACACTCTAAAAGTTCATTGTAATTATTTTGTAATGAAGTACGTATTCTGCAAATGATTTTACTTAAAGAAATAAAATATTCCATTTTAAAAATATGTAATGAAATGTAATATACAAACATGCAAACAGTTTTTTTAGCTGGTCATTTAGTATTGGCCTTTATAAATGATAGAACATGATTACTATCGACTTCAAACATTTGTGAACCTTAAATTATACCTTATTAATAACATATACTCATGGTGTCCACGAGGAATATATGATTTTTATTCTTTCTCTTTTCGTGCGTGCGTGTATGATTGTATTTATAAAAGCATTGGATTTCAATGAAAAATTCATACTATTTAATTGGTAATTATTTATAAAATGTGGTTTGTGCCAGTGACTAGAAAGGAGAGAACTCAAAAGCTGACATTCTCTTGGGAATGAAATTTATTGGCAAAATCTAGCGCAACAATTAGAATTACAACTTCACGTAAGTACTCCTTTATGATCACAAGCATATTTCAAAATTTCGGTTTAATTTTTCAGCAGATATGTTAACTACTGTACATGCCACGCCATTTGATCACTATTCACAAGCGAGAAGCTGTCCAATATTAGTTTTAGAGCAAATTGCAGCATGTATGCCTACACAAAAAGATGGGTACATAGGTATGCCTACCCGCCGGCGCAGAGGACTGAGACGAGGTGGGTCAAAAACATTTTAAGACAGTGCAAAGCATAAAATAGCATGTTAACAAAAAACTGAAAGCTGTCATTAAAAATAGTTTTTCCTTCCATCGCTACCTTGTCGTTAGGACATTGAGCCGAAGCCCTAGAGGAGACCCCGACGATCCGGAAATTTAAATAACTGTTGGAGAAGGGCTTTGGGTCAAAATATCCACTTAACCTCGTGATAAAATCGATGTTACACGATATATAATACTGGCAACCAAGATACTAGATAAAAGGTACAGCGTCGTGTTTTGCCTGACATTCTACCGCTGCAAAGCACAGCTGTGAGGGATTCTGTTCATCCGTGGATCCCCCAGACTTCCACGTGTACTGTCTGATAGATACTCCAGATTTAAAATGGCTTCTAAAAAATAATCACTTACTTGAATGAATCCAATTTGAACTAAGATTTTTAGGCGTAGAGCAAAAAAGTGAAAGTTGATACTTTACTTTTAAAATAACAGTCAGTGGGCAATATAATAAACTAGATTCCTTGAAATATCCCTCACCGTTTTAACAGTGTCGGGTTTACACTTATGGGTAGGCTGACTAATCGCAACAACTCTTAGGTTATTGCTTTACTAACGCAAATATTCGATGGTTTACGGAATGCCATCTCGTGGGCGAATGAGGGAGCAAAAGTATTCGCGTTATCCATAGACTCTGGCAAGATAGAAGTTATCTGGAACTTCTTGTTTCAGCGAAAGCACCTTCTTCGTGTGAACTCGGCTTTCATTGCACCCGCGTCACTTCACTCTTCCTCACAGACTGCGATCCGACAGAGAAACCAGATCAAGACGGAAACAAATGAGAGTGGATGCAGCGGCTGATGAAGTTGAACATTCATCTTAACATTCCATATATGACCTAGCCCCCCAACTCTGTGCAATCGATTTTTTATTGAGGGCGTCAGAACTCACCTGAGAGACGCTTCCAACCAAGCCCTAAGCTAGAAGGAGCCATCGCAACCTGGTCCTAAGAAGGCGCGAGCCATCAGCACAGCTGGCACACTTCCATGCAATGACGGTTAGCTTATTGCGATGGTTTCAGTATACTTGGTTGCAAACCAGTGAGGAATCAATAAGAGCTCATTTAATCTTTATCGAAATTTTGAAATGCATTTAAGTGCAGAAAGGATTACTTGGGTTGGGTTTTAAGATTATCGGGCTGCATACTTCCTGGATATTTCAGTCACATCATGATGCCCATTTTAAACAAGCTTTTTTCGGCTCGTTTGCATAAAGTGGGCTCAGCAGGAAATACCTACTTCAGTAGCATTGAATTTTCACCCTGAATTTCAGTGCCCAAATGAATTTAAATATATTTTATAAAAAACATGAAGAAAAATATTCTTTCTTGTTTTCATTTGGTGAAAAAACGTGTATTGGATCAGACGAGGAAGAAGAGCAATGCCTTGGAGAAAATACTTGATACGGATTTATGATGGTAAGCAGGAACTGGTCATCAAAACTTACGGGGAGTGACTAAAAAATGAGACAAGGCCAGCATATCATAGGGAGTTGCAAGAATCAACCTATTTCAGATAAAGCAGCTTTCGTAACAAAGTCATGTTAGATTAACTTTGGAAAGTTTTGGGTTTTTCACTATAGAGAAGTAAGGAACGAGCTCACTAGTTATTTGGAATGCTACGAAGAAGCGACGACTTTTGTTTTATTGAAAACGCACCTCATTAAGCTTGCTTTTTAGCTTGATATCGGCTGCTTCCAGCATTTCGACGTTGTGGAGAATGCAGTTTGTTACCTTGTCAGCTTGCTGTTCCAGGTCTTCTGCAACATCATGTACAACGTTTCGGCATAGTTGAACAAGCTGCTCGCTGGCCATCCGTTCGTATTCGACGACCAAAATTGCATCATGTACCTCCCGGTTCCGCTCATCAGGAGAGCTTACATGATCCTTTAGTGTAAAAATGGAACCTACTTATATCATCTTCGGAGGCGGTAATACTATTTACAAACTAGATGGTAAGAAAAAAATACCTGCGCTGAAGCCATCGCTGGAAAGAACTGTTTGTCGGTGCTCGTGTTTTTCAGTATTCCGGCTGCTGTGTCAAGCGGAATTGCCTGTAGCTTATTACTAACTACCAGTTCCAGATTCTCTTTTGCTGTCCGATTTCGTCTAGGTGAAGTTTAGACAAGGCAAATAAAAGGTGTTAGACAAAACGTGTTTGCAATCAGTAGATCCAGGACTAGAAGCATAAATTATGCAAAATAGAGACCCACAACTATTGCCACTGAAGATGGGTAGTTTTCTGATTGAACGGATTTAAAACAAGGATGAAAAAGGAAATACGTATCTGCATGCAGATCTGGTCTAAAATGCTCACTTAATCTCTATAGATCAGCTTACCAAGGTTTCTTTAGGATGTTTACAAATCATCAGCACAATCTCTACCAAAACTGATAGCAAAAATAATCTCACAGTTAGACAATAAAGGGTTTCAGCATGTAAGTGCCTGTCACGCGGAACTGTCAAACCTGTTGAACGGGCAGGACTACCAAACGTGAACACTTCCTCCTCGGCCATCCGACACATTCCATTGGACTTCTAGTGCACTAAAGGATACCTGTTAGTTATTGAGCTCTTAATTATAAAACAAACTCTGAAGGGTTGTTGAAAATTTGCACTTCGTGGAGTAGCAGTTTATCTCAAACGCCAGAATAACGTCAGATAAAAATTTCAGGTAAAATGTGTGTACAACAAGTTAGTACTTGTATTCTAGTTGTCGCCTAATCGCATTCACACAGTAGTATTTTAATGGTAAAAAACACGTGAAAGGGAACAGTGTGGTTCTAGCTAATATGTCTGTTATAAACTGTGTTATTTGCGATCTAGCATTCAAAGCAAATTACAAGTTATGTATATTACTTCCTTTTAAATTGTGTGCAAACCTAGTGGGACTCACATGAATCACTTAATTATGTTGCAACAATCATATGGAAAAAAATGAAGCGAATAAAATCTATGTTTCCCAAATTTTCAACATACTTAAACTTGTTTGATCTTCCCTACAAAGGAGTTTGTCACTATCTTCAAAACGTTTCGAGTTGAATGATAATCAAAGAGGTTCAGTCAAAAAAACATTTAAGAACCAAGACAAAGGAGATTTGAATAGCCATTTCTGGCTCACTAGCCATCATCAGCCAGGTGGTGCACCACCCGTGGCTCGGACCCAGGTCCTTTTGATTAGAACTTCAAAGCTTTAACCGTTGAGCCACGGGCTCGTTATCTTGCCGATTTAGATCGTGAACAAAGATATTCATTGACGAAAGCACACCGATCGCTACCGGAACTTCATTGTCTCGTTCCACATTGAGTCCCACCAGCAACCGCACAGCGGCCAGCTTTTGAAGGTGAAGATGAACGAAAATTGGCAGGTTCTCAATCATCGTCCGCGACCATTATTCAAACGAAGTACGTCAATTTAGGGCCAAAATGAAGAATTCGGCCTTGCTGTGGCAGCATCATATCCATATATAAGGCCCAAGTGACTTATAGCAATAAGCACTCACTTGTGAAATGAGTTGAATCGAACGTCACCGTCTAACCGGGGACTACAAAGAAGCCAGAGCATAACCAGTCACAACGAACTCAGTCATTAACTTAAGGTGGTTTTCGGGCCTTTGGAATTTGACTTCGTGGCTGCCACTGGCCATCTCAGGCACAGCCGAAATATGTGGGACACAATTACGACCGAATAAATCAAGCGAACTCCAAGTCATATCAGATATAAGTGAAGAGTGTTAAAACGTCAGTATGAGGGTCCCTTTTCCAGAAAAAAAGTTAGTTATAAAATCAGGTTCTTGCATATCTCCAAATCTCTAAGGAAAGTCAATAAAGGGCATTTTGAGTAACTACATCAAAAGTTGTATAAATAAATCTAGTATGGTGATATATATGCCTTTTGCAAAAGCATTCCAGCAGAAAGAACACATGTTTTCTAACAGTCACCCGCGACAGGTTTGATAACGCTTAACTTATGACTTTTAATTGCAAAAGATGAAGTTATAAAATACCTATATTTATGGTGACTGAACAATCAGAGGTCAACATTTAGATCACTGGGCTGAAGTGAATCAGAGGTTGTGTAGGTTAACCAATACAAAAACCTGGTTTCATACGGTTTTATTCATTAAAATTTAAAACTCTGATTGAAAATAAACTTTTCTTAATATCTTGTCATGGTACACATGATAATAACTGTCGAAGACTAAGTATACTTACTTGGGCACCTTTAATGTTATCTAAGTGAAAGACATTTTCCAAAAACAGCCCCATTAAAATTCAAGTATGAGACCGCAATAATCAGCCGAAAAACGAAAAATATATAGTACATTCAGCAAGGAAATCTTTTATTTAGAAAGAACGGTCTGTATAAATTTCATGCATGAAAATTGATAATAGAATCAAAAAGCACACTTCATGGCATTCAAAAATATTCCATATTCAGACAATAGACTACCATCAAGATGTCAGCTTTTTGGCAAATACGCACATCAAAACAGAATTGGCTTTATTTTGGCTGTTTAGGGAAAATTCGCACTGTATTTATGAATGTATATATCTATCTCTATCTTTAAAGTAAGGGAACAAAATGGTCCCAAACTTAAGAGTGAAGACATTTTTGTAAAAACAATTGTCAGCTTCCGTCAGTTGAGTGAAGAAAAAAGCGAGATCTTCAAAATGTCTTTCTGTTGTTTGTTTGAGAGGAGAATGGAAAACTTTTTCATGCACCCCATAAAGTTTAATGTTAAAGAACGTTTTAAATAAATAACGTAATGCAGAATCGTTCATTTTCTTAAGCAGTTAGGATTATACTAAATGACTACAACCACTAGTTGCCGAAAAACGGTTCAGAAACTCACAAACTGCATAATAACCTATAAGGTTTGCACATTTTTTAAAGATTTAATGAGCACAAAATGCAAAACCCATTGGTAAGGGTATCGACTGAGAACATAGAAAACTTGAACTTGTTCATGTATATTTAAGGATAATCAGACGTCTGTTTATTGTCTTGCCAAATTCAATTAAAACGTTAACGTATGATTGGCTGCTAGTCTTCATAGTTCACAAGTTTGTCAGGCGTATTTTATGCGGGGATTGTCCATAAAGGCCTTAAAACATTGATTTGCTTTCCTCTTTAATGCCAATACATTGGTGATTTCCACCAACTGAACCTACCTCGTTTATAGGTGTGTTGGGGTTGCAATGTCTGTGCTTTTATTTCAGAAAGTGTTCATCAAAAACATTGCATTTAACTCAGTGAATTTGAACTGATTGCAAAAGGACCGGAACTTATCTTATGTTTATGAATATTTCACGATGCTGAAACGATGAAGCAACTGTGAAAGTAAAATGCAGCTAGAAAGCTCCTTGACAAAAATAATGGGAGAAACCGCGATATTTTAACAAAAGTTTGGAATTTTTTGCCAAAATTTAATCTAAAAAGCAACGTGGCTGGTGATTCCAATGAAAAGGCCGGAGACCGCTTTACAGCTACTTAGGTGTTCCAGAACTCAAGGTATCATTTATATCATTCGGCGCTCACACATAGGAAAGAATCGAAAACGCTAAATAGTTCTGCTTACCATATGCCAGGTTAAGCCATCAGTTAGTATGCAATGAAGCCAAACTTATTCAGTTTGCAACATTGACGATAAGATGCTGAGTAGTGCGAACGCACAAATTAGATAACACGTTGGACAAAAAGGTTTAGAAGCGGATACACAGGCAGTGGTTTTCGCAAAAAGCATTTTCTAATTCGCATAAAATTTTCCTGCACCAGATAATAATTGGCAGTTTTAAGAGCTGTCGAAATCGAATACATCTTCATTATTTAAATTGAAAAACTATAGTGAGCTTAATTTAATTATTGATTAATGACCACAGTTAACTAATCTATCACGTGTTATGTAGGTTTCGATAGAGCTATGATGCCATAAATTATAAAAATGAGGAAACCCAGGCAAAGAAAACATTAAATGATGTCCTTTACTTACTTTACCTGTTCTTTTACTTGCCCTATTGATTTTTTCAGCAGAATTTGAGCCTTTGAAATAATATCGAGTTCCTGAAATAGTTTAAATTTGTTGAATAAAAGTTTAAAGCCTTGCAGATTCTACACATTTCGCATTTATGAGAATAACATAAAAACACTATTACAACTTAACTGTTAATGCTATGTGATAATTTGAAATAGCTCTGATCATGAATCCAAATAGGAAAACTCAAAGCTGCTGCATTTATAAATACAACGAAGTCTGGAATTTATCGGAAAAGCGAAAAAAGAGGAACACAGATAAACGAAGTTTTGTCATCCTATATAACACTCAAGAAACGATTTATTTGCGAAGAGAAAAATCTGATGCAGGCTAATGTCTTGCACGCCATTCTCACCATTTAAAGCAAGTAACAGTTAATTAGGAACCACTTACATATTTAAGCTTTAAATATATAGCACAAAGTTTTTAAATTGCACGAAAAATGCAGTCTGAGCGAATACCTAATATAAATTTACATTGAAATAAAGTAAGTAATACGTGTTAAAGTTAGTTTTACATTGCACATCTAACACATTCTAGAGTAAATTATGCTTTATGTATTATTTTAAACCTTAATCTATTTGCAAACATGAGTTTCCTGTCCAAGTGAATAAAGATCCGGCAGAAAAATAGGCAAGGAGAAAGATCCATATTGAAGTGAGGAACCAGTTTAAACAACAGAAATATTTTGAAGTAGCGACGAATATATCAGAACAGGCAGCTCCAGCAGTCTGGCTTAAAAGGTATTCAGTCATTTAAAAAATTACAAGAATAACTGGAAGGTTGCTTTCCCTACCCGCATGCAACACTGTATGTGGGTATAGGATTGGTTTATCGTACCTGTCTATGCAAGCCCCGCCTACAATAGGGCCGTGTACCAGCTAGAAAGGAGTATTTCGGTCACCATTCACATACGAAATATATGCAAAATTCAACATATTACAAGCACAAAAACGTATAAATATACAAAATGACAAACAATACAGTTTACTGAATTTGAAAGGTGGAATGATAGCAGATCTGGGAGGGGGAAGGGTTGTACAAGTGCAGTGTGTGTTTCATACATGACATTTTAAAATACTTCCTACTCGAACAGATGCCAGCTTACTTACCTACAAAATTTTTGTGTTCGGAAATTGGAGCTAAATTCTGTCCCCTTTCCACCTTAATAAAGTGTTTTTATCGTCCCTGGATTTCAGCCCTTACTCCTTTAGTCGTCCATACAAAATCCCTAATTCCTTATTTGTTATACCTTTAATGTCCTCCACTTCTAAACGATCTCTCTTTTTAGCTTATTTTGGATTTTAATTAAGGATGCATACTGTGGTATGAATGTATGTAAAAACTTACTTTAATCAGTGCATGCTGCACATCGTCATTAACATATTCTTCGGGACGCCTACGATTTCTTATGTTAATATTGTCAATTGCAATATTTTCTGCTGGTTCTGTTGCTTGAAGAGCGTTTTCCAGAGTGAGTCCTGTTGCAATCAATGTATTGGTTGCATCACTTATATCCTTTATTTCCATTTCTAGTTCCCTGTTCAGTAAAATTTAAATCATGAAGATTATCCTGAAGGTTTTTTGTTGATTCATGCTGCGCTGTTTCAGCCTGAGCATTTACGTGCCGAATGAACTATAAGATGAGAATATTAAAACATAGATCGAATCTCCCACATCATCTGAATTAATTCTGCTATTTTTGACAGTACACATCGTTCAGAAACCTTCATCAGTCTTTCATTAAGCTGACTGATCCAGTGGATACGTTCATAAGACACCCATGGATCGGGTTTCTTAGTTCTTTTAAAGGAGTCGCTGGGTGGGACCGAATGTTGGGCTTCCTCAACAGTCATAATTTGTATTAGCGCGTTGCCGTAGTCACACTGTCAAGGCCATTTAGTTCAGTTAGTCAAAAATTGTGAAATTGACTTGTCCTGTCAAAAATACTGTCTTTCGAAAAAAATATATGCGAAGACATTTTGGAAACAGTCTTGCACGTTATTATGTACTATTTGTCTTCGAGTGCTTGCGTGATTTGACGTGTATCGATCTCATATACTGAATATAAATCTGGACAAGTTTACATCCGATATAATGGTCTGGGCGCTCTCAATAGTTTACAAATAATGCAGCAGGAGCGATATAAGATGAATATATAACATAATGGATGGAATGGGTGTCCTTTTTTGCAATTTTGCTAGGAAAGTGTACACAAGACTGGCACTGGAGAGATTAAAAAGGTCGTAAAATTTTAGGGGATCCATAGTGAAGGCATACGAAAATTCTTCAGTCAGAAATAAAAAAGAGGATGGTGTAAGCTATCTGATAAGAATGACTGAGCAAAGCAGGAATTAAGACAGTTCACAAAATTTAATGATAGGCGTATGTCTCACCAAAAAATGTTTTCTGCGTAGAAAGATTTATAAACACTGGGTTCTATTTTAGATAAATATACTAGCCACGCAATCCACAACTAAGAGGAAGCTGTGTTAGTGATGATGGCAATTATGATAGGAATAAAATTTTGTGCATCAGTTTGTTGCGGGAAAGATGCATGCGCGTAAAGTGATACGGTTGTGAATACTTACTTCTCAATCAAGCAAAACTCTAGCCCACTAAGTCGCTGGTTCGGATAGCAAATCTGAAAAATTTTCTGAACGAACTGGCCTACCAGCTAGCCATTCCACTCTCCAAGATCTTTGAAAGTTTCCATAGCTAGGGCGGGTTTGGCCTACCCATTAGAAGCGAGCCAACAAAACCCTATCTAACAAGGAGGAAATTGAACCTCATAAAATAGCTTTAGACCTGAGCGAGTCTCAAAGCATTTCTTGCAAACTTATTGAGAAGATAATACGAATAGAACTGATGATGCATATTTAAGAGGAAAAATTGCTAAAAGGACCTCAACATGAATTAAGAAATAGGTCGATCCTGCTTCACTTACCTGCTCACATCTACGGAAAGCTGGATGAAATCATAAGACATGCATTTGTCAGTCGCTGCGGTCCATACACTTTACAGCAAATAATTTGACAGTGTTTAACGTAGACGATTGATATTGAAGCTGCATCAAATGGTTGTGACTTGCAAACTTCCCCAATGGCGACTAAATTTCTCATAGGCAGTCAGGCAGGCGCAAACGTGTTTTGTATGGCTGACTCCAAGTTGCACTGAGAAACGGTTCACAATGGGGTTCCGCAGGGGAGCGTTCTGGGTTCTTTCTGTTTCTGATATATGTGCATGAATGCCTTTATTGTCTGAAATGCGAGAAAGTCACCTTCACTGATGATCTGAATTTATGGACGTTGACGAAAATTCGGAGGATTCATGGGACTTACAAAATAACTTGGATCGCTTGTAAAAGGGGTGTGCTGAGTGGCTGCTAAAACTTAATTTTAAGAAATGGGAAATCCTCCCACTACGGTTAACACGCTTGAATTCGGTTTAAAATTTGCTCCTTTCCAATTGGTTTGATCTTTTTATCAATATTCTGTGTCCGAAGTCACGCCTTGACAAAATAAGATGAAATTGGATCACGTATTGTCCGTGTTTCACTAGGGTCAGCCTTAAATGGCTAAGCGATATTGTGATCGTCACACACACAAAAGGTGTTAACTTCGTCCTCCACTTCGACTCCCAGACAATCGCTATTGGCATCTTAACAAAATAGGTAACTCAGTTTCCTTAGAATACCTGCGCAAACTGACTGCTAGGGGCTCCAGATAACAGGCTTCCGCCAGCGAAGTGGTCAGACATCAGCCAGAAATGGAGAGCTTTTTATAAGCTAGCTTCATAGGCTGAGTCATTCTTTGATTCATATTAACATTTGAAACTGAATTCGGTTCGGAAAAGTCCATCTGACTGTGCTCAGTAATCTAGTCAGTTAATAATTTAACCTGTCCGTTGAAAATGAATGCATCCACGTAAATATTTTTCTAGCATGACAAATGCGAATATTCAAGACCTAACTATGCTAGAAAAAAGTTTTTCGCCGCGACCGGAATTCGAAGAACCGACCTCTTGAAAATGACCAACGCTCTTGACTACGCGGCCACGCCCGGGCACCTGGCAGACGAAAAAGTTATACATACTCCAATAATAATTATCTGTTCAACCTTTACAAACTCTTTCCTATTTCATGTGACAAAAGCTTACCAGAAATACTCAAGTCATTCTCAACTGGTCGAGAAGAACCACCAAGCAGCAATATAAAGGAAATCAGTTTGCTTCTGAAATCAACAACAAGTAAGACGATGGATGCTGAGAACTGACTACTAGAGTCTTGAAAAATAAGAAGGATACCTCAATTTCCTCTCGGAAATAATAGCTGTACAGATCAAACATTACAAAATTAAATTGATGGAACACGACGCAAAGGAGCTGGAAAACATTGGCAAGCTAGACTATAAACATTGCAAGGAAAAGAATGAAGTTAGTTAGAACAAACCTCTGAGTCAGTTGAAAATAAAGTTGGCCAAAATGAAAACAGCCGGGGATGCAAATATGTCTTGCATTTCTCCTGGCTCGGAAAATCTGGAGCTCGCAGAATCCGTCTGCATAAATTTAATCAGCGATAAATGGTCACTAAAAATTGACAAAACAGTGATTGTAAGTTATTTCAATCCCCACGAAAGAGCGCCAGTAGCACGCCATATACATATCTATCAGGATAAAATGGAACAGGTCATAGTAGCCAGCAAATTAATAGTATAAGAGTTTTCACCCAGATGCCTGCGACTTGTCGACAGAAGTGGATGCCACAAACCCAATTTTAGGCTCGCCGAGACCTATTCGAGCGAACGTTATTTGAAAGACCCAAATCAATGTCTGAAAAATCAACCAACATGCCCACCGATTAAGATAAATTTTGAACACAGTAGTAGAAGGCACTAACTCATACCACGGTTAAACCTTCCATCACTAAAAGTAAGCAGGATGCATTAACTGTTTTTCCCTGACAGATCATTTTTCCGTGTAGATCATGGAGTCCCCCAGACTACTGGTGAAACCCCGAATGGAAGGATAAAATAGGATCTCTTGATGATCGAAAATTTTCTGAATAATAATGAAGAACCCGTTGTGGTAGTCGAAATCCAAAAGATCTTTCAATTGAAAACTCTGGTTAGAAATGAAACGTAGGAGGTGCGATCAAGACCGTTGGAAGTCGTATCCGGAGGAAACAGGCGGTAGAACCACTACTGTCTCGAAATTCCAGGTAAAGTCGTCAATACGAGGGGGAAATGAACCTGAAAATAGCAGACAACCAAATTATACAAACGGTGCGCTCGTTTCTATTTTGACAGGTTTATTGACATATCACATCTTTGGGTGGCGTCAATCTCCTTAGAACACAGGAAAAACCTGAAACAAACTCCTTCTTCCTGCTTCACTTAAGCTTTGTTTTCGTTTTAGACTTGGTTCGAAATAAGGAGTTTGTTTTACGTAAAAAACCTGTCTTAAAAGGGTTAAGTAAGAGAAAAATATGAAAATAAATAACCAAACAATATTAGAATAAATGTTTTCATGTTTATAATTTTTGGGTCAAGAATAATCTGGCATTTATGGAGTTTCAAGTGTTCATTCGACAGAGGCAAAGTCGATCGAGAGCTATTCGATTCCCCATTATATCCATTATATTATATACATGTACCATTTACTATTATATTTCCCTCACTACGTCAAAAAACTTTCGCAATCATATTCCATTCTCTTGCACCGGACGTAAATTGGACTTATATACTGAATGATGATGACCGAACAGGCTGCTTATCCATCCCCTTCAGGAAATCTCCTAACCGACGACCTTTTTGTAGATCCCAGAACACTAGCCTCATCAAAGGACATCAACCTCACTCCAGAAGCAGAAGTATGGCAGGACGTAAATAATTTGGTGGCAGCTGGTGCTGGAACCTATTCCTTAGTAAGTTCACATCATCCACTCCACCAATCTTGTCATTCTGCACAAACCCGTGTTTCCCGTGCAGATCCTTGCTCTCAAACACTTTAGTATGCTGGACAAAAGATTCACGACTGGCTAGTCGAGAATCAATCAATCAATTTTGACATGCTCCCTGCCGACAAAACACAAGGTACGTTTGAATTTGGAATTGATATTTGGTAAGCACTGGCAAACGCACTGCCTAAATAAACATTAGTAACGAAATAAAATTATGACAATGTGTGCAGATAAAATGTACAAATACTTAATAATGTAGGCAGAAATTGCCCTGTTAGGTCAACAGGTAGTGATGCTTTGAAGTTACTAGTGAACTACAAAATAGGCAGTGAATAAAAACTCCTACCTTAAAAATGGAGGCAGAGTTCAATAGGCCTCCATTTTCGAATAGAGGGTAGGAGAAAAAACTGCTTAAGGAAAATAAGGTTGAGCGGTAGAAGAGGCTAATACTGAAGTAGCATTTCAGAATGAGATAATGGAACGTCGATGTGGTTCGTTCTCTATCACTGTGGCACACGAAACAAAATCTCATGAAAAGGCGTCAGTGAACTTGATGTCTGAGCATCTTTGGATCCAGAATTTGAATTCTTATGATGGTAAGTATCCAACGAAACGGCAGCATTTTAGACTGTGTACGTCCGAATGACTTCATCTTTTGAATGACTTGTGATTTAAGGAGACGTCATGGTTCATGGGGGACTCGGGGTAGAGAACAAGTAGTTTAAAGAGGGTCACTTCAATTCCCAATGGTCCTTTCTCCGATTCATAGAGAAAGCTACTTGGAAAAGATGAAGAAAATAAAAAGTTTAATAGAATCAGTGTTAAGATAAATGGGCAGTCTTCGCTTGAATGTAGATAGACTAGTTAAGGACCTTATTTCAATAGGCAAGTTATTCCAAAGAAATCTATACCTAGATGCAAAGAATAGAGAGCGTTTATACGTGGAGGGAGCAGGAGGTGGTATAATTAATGCAAAGTTTCTTAGGTTACAAGGAAAGACTAACGGGGGTAAGGACATATAGCTTTGGGGAGATTTGAGCTATTATTTAGTCGAAAAAGTAGACAAAAGCCTGCTTCCAGTCTCCTGATCTAAAGAAATTTTCGCTTCGTTAGCTGGCATCTGGTTGAGTAGGTAGTTCTTGAAAGGGTCGGATGCAGGAGTTTTTTGTGAAATGTCGTTGGACATTTTAAATTTTTGAAGGGCTATACTCGTTCATTAAACCGAAGAAAATAAATCAAAATTCATGAATGGGAAGTACGAACATACGACAAAGTCTTAATTTAATTTCACTAAGGTAGAAATTAGAAGAAATAAAAGCAGCAAATCTCAGCAGCTTTGGCCGTAATTCTATCGGCATGAGGTGAAAGATCTAATTAATTAGTGCAGCTTAAGCCCAATTCCTTGATGGAGGAACATTCAGTCATAGGGACAACTTTTAATAATAACAGGTTGCGGCAGCCTTACAGGCCCAAAACCCATGCGCCTATCCAAAAGAATAAGAGAATACCTCCCAGCATGGCTGAGCAAAGGGGAACTCAAGAGCATAAAAAGCGCCATCCTTGCACATCCTGTTGACACCAGGCATTGCGTGGACCCCAGCGAAGCTTTCCGTATAACTTATAAGGTCCAACCAAACTACCTCAAGCCACTGGGTCAACGTCTACTAGCAGCTGCAGAAGCGACTGCCATTAGGTTGAAGAAACCGGTCTTGGGCGCACAAAAGAACCTCGTACAAGCTCCGCGCTTAGCTTGGCCGACGGCCGCTTAACTGCATGCATCCCCCCGCGCCGTCTCTGTCCTCCCGCCTCCCTTAGAACGACTTTACCAAACACCCACTGCAGCCTATCACACTGTTTTCTTATCATCCTTCCCCGTATGCATATCTCTCAGATAATCCACACGAAACGGACGAACATTATCGATTTCATGTTTAAAATTCCTAGTACGTTCCAACGTTTCTCTATCACTGTACTGGCCTGAAAAGAAGTTCTCGAAAGCAGCGCCTACGCTCACTTAGTCGTCTTTTAAATCTTTTAATGAGAATTTTGGCAACATTTATGAACTATCGATCTTGCATTGATTGAAACGCTGCTTCGGGCGTTGCATAAGGGTACTGTTGTGGCAAAATTCAAAAAAACATATTTTTGGGTGAATTCTAGAGCAAACACATACACATTAAAGTGAAGAATCACTTGAGTGATCAGTTTATGTTTATGAAATAGGCAGTCTGGTTTGAAAATCGGTTGGCAAACAGTACAAAATTATTTCAAATTTTTGGTTGAAAAACATGAGCTGAATGTCAATGATAAGTATTTAAGAAACAAAAAACTGTTACTTATGGAAATTTGGGACAGGACCACCTTGCAGGTTAGAGTATATAGCGGGTACGAAAGGTTCCTTGTTAAGCTATAAATTCCTAAACTACTGAATCTATTCGCTGCGGGCTTCATAATAATATTTTTGAAATGGCAGCAAAAGCAACCGTCAAGGTGTCGAGATAGGAGAAACAAATCGCGATTAATCACAGTCCGCTTAGACTCCAAGTGAGGAGAGGACATTAAAGACTTTAGGATCCTTTGCTGATGGATCTTAATATTAGTAGATGCCAAAAACAGAGGAATTCGCCATGATCGTAAACACATCGCCTGAGTTCAAAATATAGAGATAAAGTTGAATGCGTGAAAATCAGCACTGTAAGTAAGAGCAATGGATTAGGAAGCCAATTAAAACCAGGGGTTGAAAAAAATCGAAGTGCAACTTCTAATTTGAACAAAAAGCATGCACTGTTTGCCCTTTAATCCTAGGATGAGCCTTTTACAAAAATCCAGGAGTTGACGGTTCGGGAATGAAACAGACCCTACTGATGACATGTTTTTCGGGGTAAGGTAAGTTCAATTTGAATACTGACGTCGTAGGCGAAGATCTAAGGTCTAGAGAAAGATTTTTCCAAAGGAAGATACATTTGGATGCAAAAAAGTGCAAGCGTTTTAGACTTGGAGCAATGAGGCTGTGGAATAACCATGTAGGAATTACGCGTTACGTAAGGCATGTCTACTGGGGTGAGAGTGGCAATAAAAAATAGAAGAGTCTGGCTAGATTAAAGCAAAACAGAAAGCAAAGGGCAGCTTCGATTCTTATAATCTATAGAAACTTAAAATTCAGCAATTGGCATCTCCCAGTATAAGACATAATGGATTTGGCATGGCGGAAGAGTCTTAGACTGAAGGCTCTCCGAACATTTTCAGTTTTGCTGCGGACAGAGTCATTTACTAGATTAAAGAAAGGTGAGCAATATTCGGGGACAGGAAGAACAAACAGTTGATAAAGTCTTTAGCTTCATTTCCGGAAGTAAACAATTGATCTGACATGAACCCGCATAATCACGCAGCCTTTGCAGAAATGTGATTTGCGTGAGGTGAAAATATAAGCGTATTTGTATAACTTTACAGTGCAGCATTCTCCGTGTGCGTTATTTTGAAAAGGTTATGGCACCAGGAAGCTCGGCAGGGCAACAATCCATGAAATTGCACTTGGATGAAGAAATCTTTATCCGCAAATTTGAACTTCATTCCGATTGCTTGAGCAGATCCGAGTTAATGTTATCGATGAAAATGTTTACGGTGTCATTCAGAATATGAGTAAACACACTCAAGGGCATCGACATAGATGAATGTTTGTGAATTTCTGACTAATGTCGCAATATAGTTGACGCAAAGGAGGAATAGTAGTAGACCCAGAACAGTGCTTAGAAGATGGTAATCTTAAGGACGTCGTGAATATGTTGATGGAGATTGAAACTGAGAGGAGCAGTATGCTTTTCCTGGGAATATGAGGGAGCGTTTATCTCGGGCGAAAAGTTTTTTAAAAACCATCCGAATTTTCCCAAACACCAATTGAACCAGCTGATACCAGAGCAGACTTGAGGATAAATCTATTTGGGGCCGATAGATATACACCCAGCTACTCTGTTGGCGTTGTTAAAAAGAGCATTGTAAATGAGAGTGACATTGGAAATCCAATATCAAAATATATTTGCATAAACGATGGTTTGTGACCCATGGTGGGGAAGCACCAGGAGACGATGGCAAACACACCAGAAATAGTACGGCCAGTGACCATTTCTTTGTCCCAAAATGCGTTCATTCAGTAAATGTGTTCCAATAAATGTAAATAGGCCATTATAATAGCCTCATCGAGATGACCTAATGCTCACTCAAGAAAGCCACAGCCTTAAGTTAAATCTGAAATGTCAATTTCAAAATGAAGCAAGGTTAAGGGAGACAACCCATGCATTCGATCGTGTTCCTACCTGCCAACGGCAACTTCCGGTATATTTCAAAAGTTAAGATGTTACTCTGTTGTTTCCGGGGCACCTAAACGACCATCATCTAGCATTCAGCAGGAAGGAAATATTGCATAAAATATGCCCGACAGCCAGAGATAAGTCATTTGCAAACAGAAAAAGCCTTGGAAAAATTCACAGAATTACACTGAGAGTACTATAGAATATGTCGTTGACAAATGGATGTCAAGGCTCTCTGGTGAAATTTAAGACTTTTAGCTGCTTAAATGAATTTCTTTTCATGTGATTGCGAGGCTTGTTGAGATTATCCCAGAGGATCTTTTCGGTCAGCCATGAGCTTCCTTACCAGCAATCTCGCAACATCCTGACCAGGCTTATTTCTCTGGAAAGTCCGCTTCCTAACACCGACTTCCAAAATCAAGTCCAGCGTTAGTGGTTTGAAGGTACTTATACTCTGAGAGAAGCTGTTTGTGAACCTAGACTGGACTGTTTTAACGGGTAACTTTGGAGATACTCCATCGAGGAAGTTTACAAACTTCAGGGATGTCTAATTTACGACAGTAGTTTGTGACAAATCTCATTAGACGGTATGCTCTAGGTTAGAGAGGATTTAATAGGAGGGTTTTTTGACTGATTATCGCAAAGCATAATACCATCAAAATACTGCCCGGTCAGGAGGCTGGCGTTTTTGAATGCAAGTATTTCCGTCTGCCTTTAAAATTTACACCTGATGAAAAAGGACTGCATGAGCGGTGTGCAGAGTTCCATTGAGTTTCGAGGCCCTTATAAGTAACTGAAAAGTATTCTTCCTAAACACATTTTGTAAAGGTAACCGGTATTTTTCAAATGTTTGCTCGAAGAAGGATATCTGCCAGTGAAAGGATTCAATTCCCTAATAATTTTGAACCCAAAACTGCCATTGCACTGGTGTACAGGGTTTGCAATATACAAGCTGTATACTTTCCATTCAAGACAAAGCCGATATTTCTTGATACTAGGAAAAGTTCCAACAGGGATTTCTGAAAATGCCTTCGTGGTTTATTGATAATATTGAGTACCTCACAGAAAGCAACAATAAACAGATAGATTTGATACTATTTGAAGGGATATTGTGTGATTTTAAAAATAAAAATGGGCAAAAGTTTATCCAGAAAAAATTATATTCCTTCAAGTTGAAAAGCTGGAGGAGACATACTCTGCGGAAAAATGAACGCTAAACAAACTGTCATTTTTACCGAGTGTGATTTAAGCATGCGGCTCAGAAGACGCGCATCCAAAGCCAGCATCCTGGCGTAACCGATTTTGATTGGTACTTTCTAAGAAAATGCGTTTTGCAACCCAAACTTAAGTAATCCCTTAATACCGAGATCATATTTAAGAATCTCGATACATTATCAACCACAAAAGAGCGCTGAGACTCAAGGAAATTTACAAGTTGTTTGATTAAAACCTGGACGCCCAAACGCATTTACTTTGACCTAAACCAGTAAAATAGCACTGTCAAGAGTCATTCTCGTCAACTTCTCGGATTCTCGTCTTTTTACTGTAGATATCTGCTTAAAATGCAGACTGAACTTCTCAAGACTGCAGAGAACCGGCGGATTTTAACGATGGCCCAGATGAATAACCGGCCGATAGCACTAATATCTAATTAGGAACAACAGTTTGAAATTCTCAGACATTTTCCTAAGCTGACAGTACGAGGAACAGGCCTTTCACTTCTTGAAAACACGTTATTTATGCTGTGATGGAGGGATAAATGGAAGCAGTATATTATAATTGTCAGTGAAGTTCTTTATGAGGAGGTAAATCTTTATTAAAAAAGCTCCCGATTAAAAATTTCGAAGGGCTGAACAAGCAGGGATTAGCCGAAACCCAATGCTAATTGGCAGGATGTCCACGACTCCAAAGAGGATGAGTTGATGCAACGCATATGTATGTTCAAAAGATGTACTTGTAGGAAATGCACGAAACTATTCGGCCTACCAGGGTTACTGCATATTAGATCTGAAATGAAACACGTAAGAAATTACTTCCTGACAAAATGGTATATCTTCGGGGACGGATGCGGACTAGGGCTGCAGCGTCACGTCAGTTTTCGAGACACTGCTATTTACTTTAAAGGTGTTACAGCATGCAAACTGTTAATGCAGTATAATAATCTTTACAAATTCAGAACGCAAAGTACGATGATAAAGAAACACACCAAGGAGAGGATACCTCCACACCCAACAGTTGTGGTTAAATAATGGGGAACGGAGAGCATTTCATTGACAGGATACTTAGAAATTTTTTATAAATAACACGTTTGCCACTTTAAGGCAACAGTTGGGCGTACAATGCAGACGAAGGGGATAACTTTTATGGACGCCTGACCAGGACACGGGAATCCGAACCGCCCTCAGTGCATGTGGCCTTGCGCAAAATTCCAGGGAAAGTTGAAATAGAATTCAGTTAAGGGTTAGGGTCAGGAATATTTTGCTGTCATTGGTTTGAGTTCGTGCTATCTGCAAGATTCAGGTTAAGGGTACGAATAGGGTTAACATAAAGGTTAAGTTTAGTCTTATGTTAAGGTAATTTTAAGGTTTTCGATATGGGAATTTTTACCCATCCAGAAATGTATTGCAAAGCAAAATATGCTACGTGAGCGAGGCGTTCCTATTTATGTGTATAGATACGGTGACCATACAAGTCATTTTGCTACATAGGGATATGGAGTTCAAAACCTTCTTATCCTTCCCAGTGTTATTGGTGAAAATGTAGGACCATTTCCCAATCTTACATCAGTTTTGAACACCACAACAACGCAGACTATCGTTGTTTTCCTAAACCAATTCGCATCTTGCTACACAGTGAGGGGAGACTCATACACAAAAAATCAGTTCATGCGCTTTTTTATATAGTGTCTACGGTGACGAGATCAAAGATGTCACGCGTATGCGGCACAATAATTCTATTTTTTCATAGACTGTTTAATTACCTTTGAAACAAGAACAAGGCTTTGTGGCTCTACGTAAACGAAAAAGGTCAACTGCCTCAATCATTCATGAGAGATACAGTTTATCAACGGTCACAGTGATTTTATTATTCCACATTGCAGGCAACAAGGTGTTTAATAGAATTCGCTGCTTCCAGGCCCCACGAAAAATATGTCACAACCTTTGCCACTAATCTCTGCGAGGAGTCCAATTTCCGTGTCATGAATTACGATACTCTCTGACTTCAACATATCCAAGCACTCTGCCTAGATAGTTGAATCGTGAACGAGCAGGCTAGCTCCATTCACCTATCTCTGCAGGGTCTACAGCTACAGTTTAGCTACAAAACGCGAAAAGTTTGAAATCGGCGTACGTGTGGACTTCTCCGGACTATTGCATTCATGACTCCACTGTTGCCGAAATTTCCATCGAACAAGCTGCTCACTTCATCAATCTAGACCCTTAATTTAATCACTCGTAGCTATGAAGTCATGCCCAGACGCAATGGCAAAATACGAATGCATAAAATGTCGGGAAGTAATAAATGGTCCATTTGCGCCACCTCTTATAAAACCTTGACCCAATTACAATACAGACTGTCGAATACAAAAATTACAACAATAATAAAAGTATTAGCCTTCAATATCTTTAGATATAAACCACCTTTTAAACATCACTTGATTTGTACGTGGCAGCATAATATCCTTCGACTGGATGCCTTTTCGAACACTGGAACAATGGTCGATTATGTGACATCACAATCAACGTCGTTTGCGCTAGAGAACTCAAGTGCAATATTTCCAATTGACCCACGCATGGCCATCTCCGAAAGAAACGGCTCTAGCCCGATTCTATGGTCTTCAAAAGTGCACAAAGAGGACGTTCCTCTCCGATGCATTGTATCACACAAGGAAACTCCAACATACGGGCTGGCAAAGTGGCTGTCTTAAATTTCTGACCATGGATTCAGAGAGCACAGTCAATTCGTCAACTCAATGTTTACAGAAAAGTTAATGGGTAAGTCTCCTTCCGAACGACGTTATGAGATCTATGGATATCACGTATCTTGCACTTTTATCTCCCAGGATCTGGCAGGCGAGAATTTAGAGTTACTCCTAAAAAGCAAATATGATGAAACAGGAATCGCCTCGGTCACGCTCAAATCATCCAACTCCAAAAGCTCTGCCTCTAAACGTACTTCGCGGTGGGGAGAAGAATTTTTGAGCAGGTGAAAGGCACACCAATGAGTTCACCGAACTTGGAAAATCATAGTTTATGGTGTTCTGCAACGACTGGAATCACTGGTCTTCCAACACCACAAATCGAAGTTCTGAGGTCCGTATGTGAGCAATACCCTCGTCCTCATCGAACGGGATCAGATGCTGGCATTCAAAGAACACGTAAACAGCATCTTCTCGGACATCAAATTTTCGATGGAGGAAGAAGAAAACGACCAGCTAGCCTTCCTTGATGTCCTCATTTGCCACAAAGATTGTGGTGGCCTAAAATTTAAGTACTCACGAAAGCAACATATACGACACAAGTACTGAGCTTCAGCAGCAACCGACGGTTCGACCGTCGTAGTCCGACGATGTGGAAGAGGGCGCAGGTGGCTGGCGCGGCCGGAGCCACCCTGGGCGTGCCACCACACCTGGTTCAGATCCCGCGGAGTCGGAGTGCTATAAAGGCCACGTTAAGGAGCCATTGCAGCCTGATTCTCAGTCCGCCAGTCAGCTACTCCACACAAAACACATACGGGGCCCACCAGGTGGTCCGATTTATCCCGTCAGTTGGCAACCATTCAAGCCACGGCGCTTACCACACCGTGATATTATCAAGCTCAGACCAAAACATGCAGCAGAGGGGCCAAATGAAGACAGAGCCGAGGATCATACTTGCCTCTCAATCAGATATGTAGACTGAGAGCATGTCTTTTGTGGTACTGCGTGTGATCACGTTAGGTGGAGATGCTGATGAGGAGAGAGGTAGTGTTTTGGTATAGTCGGCTGTGTTCTAATGCAGGTTTGCATGGAGACGCATGTGACCTAATGTGCCCGTGCAGTGTGTGAATGTGCGTGGGCAGTGCAGAGAGTTCAGTCAGCTGCGGCGAGTGTACGTTGGTGCTCCTGGCACTGGTTGGACGGTGTCAATGTAAGTGAAAGACCAGGCCGATGCGCGATGCGCAAGTGCGGTAAAAATGAGGACAAAGATAGGTCGGAAGCTGCTGAATCTGGGGGACTCTGCTGCTGGTACTGATAATTGCGCTCATGGGAGGACTATGCTGCTACCCACCCAATCAGTCACAAACGCAGTTACAGTGGCCATGATGCCGTGTATAAGAAAACTAACCAATTGGATACTGCCTTAGGCATTATCAAACATCAATTAAGTGGTCTCTTCTTTTCGAAACCGTGGTAAATTTTCAGGTTTATTGCTCCTCCAAATAATCTGAAGAGTATTTTGCTGTTTTCGATATCTTTAGAACGTGTGAGTGGTGCCAAATAACAGAAAACCTGAAATGCGCTTAGTGGCAAGTGAGTCATCTCATGCTCTATGGTATTTAGCATTCACTGCTCTGAACTTGATCACCCTTTATCTCTGCCATTTACGAACACTACTGTAGGTAGACCAGGCCAAATAAGTTGCTGTGCGTCGACTTGTTGACCAGAAGATACATACCCCTTTGCATTCGATGAAGATAGGACCCTGGTGGCATCATGGTTTCCTCCTCGGTTAAACTGCGCATTTAAAGAAGGATACTCGTATCTATTAAATACAAACGGTTCTTAACGAAACCGCAAGGGGCATTCAACATAGGAGCAAACGAAAGAAAAGGCGTGGCAAGAGGTTTGATCAACTGCTCACGGCGTAAGATGAGGAATGTTAACAATAAAGAGAAACCGTATCAATCGATAATATATTTTCGTGAAGGAGGTAAACAAGGTCTACATTTCTCTTAAGGGGGCAGAGTTCGTTGATAAATGGGGACTTATCCTAAAAACCAGTTCCACGGACCAGCCCCGGAGATCTGGATCAAGGCATTATTTGGTGCCGCGGAGAAGCATGCAAGAGCGTTTGGTTCGTAGATGTACATTCTGCTGCGCATAGTTGACAATGCACAGTGCTAGATAAACTCTTTGGACCATTGCGTTCGCCATAAGGTAAAATAACATGTAATGAATCTAAACGTATTCTAGGAACTGCATGAACTACCAAAATAGGTAAAATTTAAACTTCAGGATGTTCTTTATAACTTTCTTTGAAGCGTCAAATGTGACAACTCAACTACAAATGAATATCTTCATTGTGGTTTCTGTCTCAGTAGTTGTTAAAAGTCAACATAAAAGTAAGATTTCCTTTGCAGCGAACAGGGTAAAGGTAAGCGTTATTACAAAAAACCCAAGAAGATCGGACATTGCCTAGCGACAAATCAGTACTTAGTACTACTTCGCGTCAGGCAGCTTGTACAAAATATGTCACTGTTTGAATTTCCAAGGTATGTAAAAAATTCAAAAATCATCTAATGAGGATACAGTACAGTGAACATTAAATAACTCGCGACTCAAATTCTCCAGCCTAAACAGTGTTAAAGGCAGTGGATACGTCGCAAACCAGGATGCTTACAGTCAACAGCAAGGGAAGATCCTTCGGTGCCAAGTTAATTTACCTGCCTGTACAGCTGCGCCGCATCTGTTCACCACGCATATCACGAATTGGATTATTTGGAGCTATTAGACAGACGGATAGGATAGGTAATCACTTACATCGTTCTGTCAGTTATTGATGTAGCAAAATTCGATCGGAAGCCGCGAAGTTTAGTCATGTGTATTAACCTCATGTAGAATGTTATTTTCAAAGTGTAATCAAAGAGGAAACATGGAGAACTTGCAAATCCTCCAGCGCGAATACTGTACATTTCTGAGATCATGCCAAAGCACGCTTGAGTGTCAGGTGGATCACGAAAAGCATCGCGGCTAGAAGTACTATAATTTGTCCATTGTGGGTTGGAACATAAACGACTGTCATTACGGCTCTACATTGTCAAGGTCACTCACTTTAGTGTGAACGCTCCCGTTGACAATTTGTAGCGGCCAAGGACTTCGAGGGTAGCACACATCGCGTAACGTGACGCACTGGGAATAAATCCCGGTTAGGATCTATGTGAATAGGATTGTTAAGCATATCAACACACATTTGAAAGGAAGAATGTCTTGCATGACCACCTGAACAGAACATGAGAAAAGAAACTATCTACAATGCATGTGGCTTTGGGCTAAATTCCAAAAAAAATATGTTTAGGATTAAGGTGAGGGTTAGGACGAATGTTAGGGTTAGGTCTAATTTTGAGGTTAAAAGCAGGGTTGGGGGTTAGAATCATGATAAAGGCTATGGGTTAAGGTTATTATCGTGTTCACTGAAGGGTTAATGTTAAGGTTTATGTTAGGGTAAGTGTTATTGATAAGACTGAATATTTACTCTTCCTGAAATTTACCCAACAGCCACCTATTTTAAGCGGGCATGGTGGCTCCTTTTCCCGTGAGCTGTTCAGGAGGCCATACAAGGCATTTCTACCTAAATGTCAACACAAGACTTTCCACTAGATGCACTGACTCAAGTGGTACTTATCTGGATTTTTTGAATGGATATTGTTTCCGCGGCTTTAGAGATTATGATATTAATTAAAGGCTTTCCACCAGCTAAACAGTTATAATTAGAGCTGGTCTCGGCAAATGTACTAAGGGACTCCGGGAATAGGCATTATCATTGATCAGGAAAACCCTCAGTCATTCCTTCCTAATAAACATAAGCATGCCATCGAATTCTAACTACCACAAATTGCACAGTGAAGGTGACATTCCAGTAGCTGTCCAATCCTATCGAACATCAAATCTCAGTTCCCCGAACACTTCGGTAGCTGATAGTGTCACGAGAGAGAAATGGCCAATTGCGAATTCAAATACCCAAGTTTTTTTCGTCAGTCGAACTTTAGCTCGAAAATAACCTCTTAATGTCGCAGTATTGACGGGTTTATTGGGGAACCACCCTATAAGTTTTATTGAAAACCCTCTTGTCTGCCAGTAGTGTCCTGATGTTTTGAACTTTTCTCACAACTTTTCTCAAATTCTGAGACAAGAAAAAAACTCCAACTTGTCAGGCGTTCTCTGCCACTCCATTAATATGAAACTTATAAAGGTTCCACTGTGTACCCCTTTGCGCATTTTGAAGCAATCGGCTTTTAGTGCCATATGTCACTGGGAGCGCTCAGGATAGGTAACTGACCCGTTCACCTTGGCACATAACTTTTTGACCCCGGCCAGTTGGTCTATTGGTCTAATTTGTCTAATTGGTCTAATTGGCCAATTGGTCTATTAAGGGCGTGTTGTCAGCTGTTTGCAATTTCAGGAATAAAAGGTTAACTCCCAGAGGAGCCCTCTATCTTTCTGCCAGACATCGATAACCATCCTTTCCGAAAACAGCGAATACTTTAACCAGGACTTTAAAATTTTATATTGAAAATAAGGCTTTCTGTCCTTTTCTGTTTCGTTTATGAAGGACTCTATACATATTTTTTTCAGAGCTATTAAGTGCTACGCAAGCCTAACTTGAAAATAATTACAGATGGCCCTTAAAGCGTGTGAGGGCATGCCTTTTGCGTTCAAATACATTTGTTTGACAGGAAGTCAGTAAATGGGCAAGTGTTGTTGTCTACAACGTTCTACGTGAGAGTTGTGCGGGACGGAGATGAGACTGGGGCATGGCACGTGTTAATTAGGGATGAGCAATTATAACCAAAAAGGTGTGGATGCACGCCTATACGCAGGCTCACGCCACACACTTGCACTCAGTTCCAACAGCCGATCGTTTGCGGGGTTTCAGGCTGCAAGTGCTCCTTCTTAATGCGACCAGTTCATCTTGGCACATAACTCTTTACCCCACCAGCTGCACCCGGACACTTGATCTATTAAGGGCGTGTTGTCAGATGTTTACAACTTCCGGGAATAAAAAGCTAACTCTCATAGGAGCCCTCTATCTTTATTACAGATTTTGAGAATCATCGTATGCGAAAACTGTTAATAATTTCACCAGGTCCTACAATTTTCTACTAAAAATGAAGCTTTCTTTGATTTTACAAACTCTTTTATCATGAAAAACTGTAGATAATTTTCAAAAGTATGAACTGCAATGCAAGTCCAAATCTAAGCTCAATTACAGACGGCCTTTGAAGCATGTGAAGAAATGCCTTCTGCGTTCAAATACATTTGTTTTGACAGCAAGTCAGTATTTGGGCAATTAGTGTTCTCTACAACGGGCTACGCGTGAGTTATATAGCACTGAGACTAGACTAGAGCTAAGCACGTGTTAATCGGTCGGAGCACCCATAACCAGTGTTACATGGACAAGCGTGGTGGCACGTTTAGATGCAGGCCTCACGCCGCCAACCTGCCAGCATCAGATGGTTGGCAAGGTGTCAGGCTGCCATGACTCCTTCAAAAGGCGACCTCTCCTGTATTCCCACTCACATGAGACCCAAGTCGCTTTACCCCTGTGTCTGTGAAAATCTGGACTATCCTCTCTGTCAGGCGTAGTTGGACTGCCTATCGCTGTTAAACACTATTTATTATCCCTTCTTTATATCACTATAAACTAATTCGCGGGCCCACCAGGCTGAGGGTTACACGGTTGATGTGGTCGTTCGTGAGGGTTGAACTGTCATGGACACAGGGAAAGCATGGAAGTTAATTCATAACAAACTGCTCTTTGGAATTTTCCATCCAAAAAAACGTAAAGGCTAGGGAGGTACCTTGAACAACACAAGTGCGCTTTTATGTCAACCTGCCACGGAAAAAGTAAACAGGAAAAATGTCAGTCAATGCAGATGTCCCTTGTTCGCACCGAGTGTTTTGCAGTACAAGCCGGTGGGAACGAGCAAAAAGAAGAACGACATATTCATTAGACTCAATCAAGCAATTTTTGGTGGACAACAGCAAGGAAAAGGCTACAGAGCACCGAGAGCTCTAGGCACCTGTGCTATGAAATGCCTACCGACAATTGAAATTTTTATCCCACTTGGTCAAGTAACCCGTCTAGATAACAGCAACATATGCAATGCATCAATTCTGATAAAGTAGGTTTGCGACCAAACAGCAGCTTCATAATCCATCAATTTGGAATTAATCGATGAATGCAGGGTTTAGTTAATTAAGAGGTGTTTTGGCAGGCCCAATTTGTCAAATCCAGTTCTGGGAAAGTTTGAAGCGCGAGTCCGTAGAAGGCAGATGGTCTTATGCGCCTATTTTCTGCACTAGGCATCGTTTGAAACAACTGCCTGTAGGCTGATTAGGCACTCTTTCCAGTGATGGTGTCTCCTTCTTTATGAATGCCGACTGTGCTCATCGACTTGCAAGGTTTCTCAAGATAATATTTGGTACAACGGGCTGGAGACAATCTTTCCCTTTTTTTATCCGTGATCCGAATAACGCATGAAAATAGCCATTAAAGGTTCTTTAACATTAATATTCAAGAAACCAACGGGATTTGACTACCGTTTTGGCGGTCTGCGCATTATCTTTACCACATCCAGCTTAGCCTGTTAACCGCGGTTCTATGGATTTATGGCAGCATTAGGAAACGCTTTGGAAGCAAGCTGGCATGATCAGTTATTGAACACAAATTGGCAGTGCGAACGGTAATCGCGTTTCAGAAATCATCCCTAGGTTGTCAAGATAAGCCTAACAGTTGTCTTTACTGCTGTTAGGATACTCGAGTGAACAGACTGCAAGTCAATTCTTGAGCTAAAAATCTAATATGTTCAACTGGTACCTTTGTGAATTCTCGAGGCCGCTGATTGGCTTTATCCCATCGCAAATGTCTTGCCTTCTGCCTTCTTGCCTTCGTTCTTGCCTTCGTGTCAATAACAATGAACTTTCCTATGATTCAGAAATTCAAGAAGATTAAATCAAGGATTCTGACTTTCAAGTAATTTCCAATTTTACATTTATTGCTACGATCTGCATTGCCTAATGCACAATGGCCACCTTTACTGAAAATTCACACATCTGTTAGTTATATCGAGTAACTGCCAGAGCATGGGTTGAAATTTCGTCTGCTAACATGAGCAAACATTGCTGGTGCAGCATGCATTCAAATGCATTGGACAGAGCTGTCAAATATTGGTTTTATGTGCACAAAAACAACAGGGCTTTGTCTCCATACTAAGTAACTCACTTTGTACAATCAGGCATGTTGTGTAGGCGTAAACACATGTTCGTTCATTTTGTCTCCGGATGAAGGGTATTCTGTGTGCAGGTGTATGCATAACTATCTCCACTTGTCAGTTTACGTTGCACGCATACATATAAACATCCTCGATCAGTTTAAAGGCACCAATTGTGTTTACAATTTGGCTGGCGTTTTGGTAGTTCAAACATTTCTGGCACGCCCTCTCATTGGTTCTAGATAGTAGACCTAAGCCGAACTACTTCTGTGAATAATCATAATTCTATATTTGTTCTTGCGTTGGGACGCCAAGATATCACATTCACTGTAACCATGCAAGCCTTATTGTTCCTGGCTTATTTTCTACCATTGCTGACCGTCTGCACAGGGTGGACAACAAGCGAGACATATATATTAAAAAAATTCTGGCAAAGTTGGAAGAAAGACTATAAAAAAGATTATGCCAGTCCCGTTGAGGAAACTTTCCGACAAGAAGTCTTCTTCAACAATCTCCATTTTATCATTCGACATAACAGAAAGTTTTACCATGGTTTGGAATCCTACAGTGTTCGAGTGAACGCTTTCAGTGACCTAACACCACGCGAATTTGCCGACAAAATATCTCTGTCTACGGAGAACGACAGGAAGCAAGGCGAACAGTCAGTCAGAATTACTCATTCCCTTCGCTGGAAAACTTCCCGAGAGCGTGGACTGGCGCAAGAAGGGTGCAGTCACACCAGTCAAAGATCAGGTCAGATCTCGAATTTCAAATAGTTCACACATGATTTTCTAAAATGCTTGCAAGATGTATCACTGAGCAATGGTGAAAAAAATTAAAGTAAATTCCGTAGTCTCAGGTGCTGAAACTTTCTAAATCCCCGGGAATATCTAATTTTCATTTATTTTCCCAGATTTTAGCCCTAGAACCACCTGCTTCGAAGTTATACCTGAAGACATATGTTCAGACTAATTTGGTTACGATTATCACATTCTTAAACCAATATTTTAAGCCGCACATGTTGCTTCTAAAAGTAGCACTTTACTGCATCTTTGCCCATGGAATGTGCTTTCGTAATAAGCAACCCGATATATAAACTATATACTAGAATAAACGGATATTTCTTGATTAGAAAGCAGATTCAGCAAAGTTACTTATAATACCGTATATTAAAAATATTAATATTTGTCTGTATATAGTATAAACATAAAAAATGTTACACGCACTTATTTGCAATAAGATTTTATATTCCTTTTAACAGTAATTTGTCCTTTTTATAAAAATCGTGGTTTTCTCACTGATGTTTGAATCCTCCACTCCTTTTATGGGGTGTACATCATAATCGGATCATGTGTTGAAGGTATTAGAATTCTTTAGCTGTAAATTCATTTTCTTAGCTCTTCTGATTTGACAGGCCATTAAAAAGAAACGCTAAACAGCATAACTAGTAAAAATTTAGGCTCTCGAGTTTGAAAACCCCACGCTTTAAGGGGTTATAAATCATAATTCACCTGCGCCAGACATCACCTTCGCTCTTCTTGACTCTGTTTTGACACCGGAGTGCGGTAGACGCAGTACAAGTCCACTATCACTTAAAATTAATTTGCACAAATGTCACTGTCCCTGCACCACCCTTCTCTGGAGTATACGGTGCACGTCCTCGGATTACGACGGTTGAACTGACGTGTCATTCCAAAAAACCTAAACAATTCAACAAGTTAACTTGTAGGCTATCGAGTTTTATCTTGTCCTCAAAAGTATCCTTATAGCACATGCGTAATGCCATAAAGCCGCGGTAATTCATTGTCCCTGGCGCAGCATCCATGCCGTGAACAGAAAAAATGAGTGCGTACATGCCAAAGTATTTAAAAAGATAAACATTTCTTCCCGTTACGAGTGATGATAGTTGTATATTGATTACCTCACACGAAATATCTGCTGATGAAGTGCATTTATCCCTCTCAGAACTGTCAGCTGACATAATTAAAAGTAACCGAGTAATATAAGGTAGAGTCCACACGCCGTCCTGCATGTTCTCCACTCTAAAAATTTAATATTTACATACGTGCATTTAATCTGAGATTACAGGCACAATGCGGATCCTGTTGGGCGTTCTCTGCAACCGGTGCAATGGAGGGCGCGGTTCAGATAAAGACTCACAAACTACTCAGCCTCTCAGAACAGCAGCTAGTCGACTGTAGTGGCGAGGAGGGTAATCAAGGTTGCAACGGTGGTTTCATGGATCAGGCTTTCGCCTACGTCAAAAAGTATGGAATCGAAGGTGAGAAGGATTACAAGTACAAGGCAAGGGTACGTCTGGCGCGCAGAAGTTTTCGCTCAACTAAAATTTCAATTTTTTTCGCACAACATTCTACGACTTAGGGATGATGCTGATTTTTATGCATGCGAATCAACTTCTTTACTGATGGCACAAACGGAAACTCATGCACCAATAGTTTACTTTATAAGCGAAGACCTTCTGTGATGATCGCAGTTGCATTTGTTTCACGGACCATTTTAACTTTACAGTGTTGACTTGCTTACTTACAATTGTTTATCAATATGCAGAAAAGGTGGTGGCTTTTCAGCTAGGAAGTTTTAAAATTACTTTTTTCATAAAATTTTGGGTGGGTATTGGACATTGCTGAACTTTACCTATTGTCTCTTGGAAAATTTCTGTAAAAAATTAATCAAGTGGCTACTGTACATAAACAAGGCAAACATATGCTCAAAAAAATAAAGTAACACATATGGGGTATTATGGCTTTTTCAGAGAGTTTACTCATCGTCCTCAGTTAAATAAATGATCCGATAAGTTCACATAGCAGTCTTATATTGAAAGAAGTCTTCAAACTGTCTCCAATATTAATGAATCCTATGACTTATGTATGTAAAAAAATCATTATTTTAGGAAAATGATCGAATACTTTTCAATTTAGTATAAATTCTGGGATAATTTCACAACTACTGTTCAAACGTTACTGTCATTCTTTATTTGTGTTTGTTCTTATGTTAGTCATGACGCTCGAATTTTCAATTTTCAAAACAATTAGGACCTTCTGTCTGCATACTTTCATTTGGCCTCCAACCATTCTTCGGTAACACACCTGCAGTTGAATATCCGTCATTCAGCCTTGTTTTAATTTTAGAAATGGAAAATAGTCAAGTGCACAGGACTAAGTTCTTTGACTTAAGCCCGGCTTATCTTCCTGTCTATAAAAATAACGATGATTGTCACTATCAGCACATGGTCCTCTGTGCTGCTATTTATGTGTACACGATAGAGCTGCCTGACGCTCTATTGCATCCTACTTTCGCTCTGTACGTTTTACTCGAGTAACGAAAATTTCAGTGTCGCACAAACTATTTTTCCTATGCATGATTAAACATATGGGGGTATATCTAAGGAAGAGATGGAAATCTATCTCTCTCTCTCTCAAATTCAAATTCAGATCAAATATGTATTGCACATGCTAACTCGAGAGGTTCACACGTCAATTGCTAACTATAAAATAGCATGCTTATATCTCCAAGGAACGTCATTTCTGGAGCATGTTTATCAGATAGCATTGGTATAACACGGCAATACCCCATAATACATGTGGCCATAGAAAACGTTCCAGGAAGGATAAATATAATCAGTTCATAACCCTTACCTTAACGCTCAACCTAACCCAAAACTTACTTTAACACTATTCTCCCTGTAACGTAGCCTAAACCCACCCCTCTGACTATGGAGTTCTCATTCCCGTGTCCTGCCGTCAAAATGTTAGAATGTTCCGTTAGACGTGCAAGATCGGCGCTAGGCTATCTAGCCACAAATATGAGCTCGAAGGGGCGCAATCAGTCACATTCAGTGATGCGAAAATTTTGCCGAAATATGGTTCATAATGTGTTGACGTTCAGCTCTGTCCGGGTGAGATTTTATAGACACAATTGTGTAAAAACCTGTGGCACATATCACTGCTAGAAGCAAAATACGTGCTTTTATTTTTTATTTATCTCTGTTCCTCCAATCGGTCTTCATCTGTTATTTAAAACTCAAACCTTACTTTATGAAAAAAACTTGGAGGTTCATAATTCTAGTTCTTATCGCTTATTTGATTGATGTACTTAGCGTCCGTTTTGCCTACCATATCACGTTCAATAGAAAGTCTAGTCCTTAACACAAAACCAAATATTTATTGAATCTGGGCAAAAATATGTAGCAACTGCTTAAAGAGGCATTAACCGAGGTCATTTCTCCCGGCGCTGATGAACCAACGGTTTCGTGTCCAATTTTTATTTTCTTATTCTTAATGGGTGAATTCATGCTCACTTAATGCAGGATGGTTCATGTAAGTATCGCGCGGCTCTGGTTATTGCCAATATCACTGGATACAAAGACCTCCCCGAGGGCAATGAGACTGCTCTTGAACAGGCTGTTGCAGCAGTAGGGCCCATATCTGTCGCAATTGACGCTAATGACCCGGGATTCATGTCTTACAGGTCAGTCTAAAGCTTTATTACTATTTTCACTTAATTCGTGCAGGCAGACTTGAACCCTAGTACATTGATCAGATAGCTGATGGTTTGACATATTTAAAATACTCACTTAAACAACAGTTCTTCGATAATGTTATGTCCCATTTATCTGATTGAAAGAAATGAAACTGTCTAAAAATTTCCTACTAATGACAACAGTTGAAAGTGAATAGTCGCCTATGCAATCCGTTTCTTAAACGCCTGGTAACAATTTTAACTGCATTTCATGTAAGAAACCGTTACAACTGACTCTTAAAGATAACTTTTTAATGATTACGTTTTCAACTCATACCCAATTTTGCCCATTGACCTTTCATGAATAGAGAAATAAGGATTACAATAAAGATAAGGTATGCGTTTTACATGCGTATGGTTGCCAGAAACATTGTCTTACTACGCAACATAGGTCGCCCATTCGATCAGACTTATTTTACCTGAAAAACGCAGCCAGCGCAAGGGAACCGATAAAACTTATCAGTCCCCCACCTAACCTTGTGAGTTGAGAATTGTTGAGGAATAAGCACAGCTGAATGTCTAATGCTTCACGCAGCCTCATGTTTTGCTTCCAGGTATTCAGGAATTCCGCCACCGAGGTACAGCCGCACTTGATAACATTTTTGTGTGCAAATAGAAAACAACCATTAAATGTGCGATTCCAAAGGGCCTTCAGTACAGGCATTTTATAAGGGTTGCAGGTTTGAAAGTGCCATTGGTTTCTAGGCAAAGCTGAAGTTTAAGCAAGAAGATTAAGGTTGATGTTGGGAGTTCCTTTGTTGTTCGAAATAAGTTACGTGGTGCGTGAAGGCAGTCCAAATTTTCACACTGCATATTTGTCTAAAGATGGTTTTGCCGTATCGCATGATCTGAAAACTTAGTTTTCTTGTATCTATTCGTAACTTCAAACTTACTTACTAAGACTCAAAAATTAGTGTAATCTTGAAATATCAATTTCCAGAAAACTGTCACGAAACTCCTGACCGAAAACCATATCACATACAACATTGTGACCCAATTGTCCGTAACTTTATCAGCAAATATATGTGAACACGTGCATAATGGTAAGGGGATACCCATGGATGAATAGATGGTGGAAACAATGGCAAAATTTGAAAAAACCCACAATTGAAGATGATCTGAATAATGGGTATCTAAACAGTCAAAATATCAACAATTAGAAAAAAGCAAGTCATATAAAAGTAGGCCCAACTTTTATCCTAACATGAACATAATACTGAACTTAATTTCTCGGTTTACACAATGGAAGGTTGCAGTCGTTTCAATCTTGAATATTAAAGGCCATATGCATTACGAAAACCTGCCAAGCTATCAGAATTTGATAAAAAAGGTGATGCATATAAAAAAGGATAATATAACCAAGATTCTTTACCAGCTTCTTTCGTTTACTAAATTACCGTTAGGAAACACCCACTAGAACATAATTTAAAAAGTCTAAGTTTTGTCTTAGACGTATTTTCAATTATGTTTACTTGTTTTCACAAATAAACTAAACCCTTTATTTGCTAATACCTATAAATCCTTACGAAATGGAAATCTGGACCTTAGTGGACAGCGTGATTTAATGATATTTTAATAGTTCTTTTTATGCAATAATATATGGAGGTTTCAATTAAAATTGGATTTTTCAGCCATGGCGTGTTTAGTAGCAAAACGTGTTCATCTACGGAACTAGACCACGGAGTTCTGGTCGTTGGCTATGGCACGGAGAATAATGGTGTGCCCTATTGGCTAGTGAAGAACAGTTGGGGAATCGCCTGGGGTGATAACGGATACATCAAAATGGCCCGCAACAAACGAAACATGTGCGGAATCGCTAGTGCAGCAAGTTATCCCATTGTTTAAATGTCAGTGTGATAAATAAACATCTCATGGCTCTCACCTACCGTCTTATCTATCAATATGAAAATACTATCGTGCTTGACCTTCAATGCACCCTGCATGTCTCGAAATTTAGTGTTCGGGTAGATGATGCTGAGGTAATCGAAAAACGTTTGCGATTCTTGTCAAAAGGTAAAGGAACTTTATGCAGGGCCTTTTCAGTGCTGTACATTACTAAATTGGCTGCTTTAAAACTGTTTTTAACTGATAGACACTTTCGATATAGACAAGAGAGATTGGAATGTACATTTCTGGCTTATTAGCCGTCATCGTTCGTCACACCCCACCTCAGGTGGTGCATCACCCGAGGCGCGAACCAGTGACCTGTTGGTGAGAACTCGAACGCTCTTATCCACTGCACCACGGGCTCGTTGTCTAGCCAGTTAATTCGGGAATTTTGACCTTAGCAGACAGAAGGTTCACTGATCAATTAGGGGAATTAAACTTCCCGTTCTTACTCGATTGCTATTTGCGGGTTACTGGATAAAAATAAGGAGGAATCTTGAAGACATGTGGGCACGTAGCGTTGTCGGATACGCAATTTCAGCAGTATTCTCCCCTGCATAAGCCAAACAATATATATATTTATATACATACACCAAAAATATACCAAACGAGAAGTTCTTCTGACTTGTAACATGACCTGACCATGAAAAACATATACGTAGTTTTTGTATAGCACAAATGTTTTCCTGTTTGAAATGCTTTGTCGCCGATCTCAGAGTTTCAACGCAAACAGCACAGTCATAAGCCAGCACCTTTGGTCCTCCAGTAGCCGACAGTTTACTTTCTATTCCAGTAGTTGCTGTGTAAATGCTGAGTACTAATAGGACGCAAAACCTTTATCCAAATAAAGAAAACGTATTTTTAAGAGAATTGACCTCGTTGAAGCTTAAATCTTAATCGGAGGGTACAGTAAGTGAGCGAGGTCCTGAACGTTACTTTCTATTAGAATGGATTATGAAGGTAAAAATGTAATATTCATTATTGTTATTTTTTTAATCGAAAGCAAATTTCATAATTGTAGTTAACATATCCTGGACACGTCACTCCCAGTAAGCTGATAAACAATCGAATGATTTAAGTGTCGAACTAGCCAAGGCACAAACAAACGCTCTATTTATGTGCAATTTGTCACGAGTTAGAGTCATCACTCGTATAAACAATGAGAAGACGCGAGATTTCGCAGATCACCGACAGGACTGTGCATAGGAACCACGGTCTGAATTTAGTGGCTGGACAGTAACCGTTCACAACTTTGTTTATCGATCAGACCATTCGCCAAGTGCGTAAGATTGTGCCGAAAGCGTGCTACAACTCGGAGAAAGGCATGTGATAATAAAAATGCAATTGAGTAGAAAGAAGTCCAAGCCACATTTTCCAAGTCTAAGCCACATTTTCCCGACGCGATGACCGGAAGAAATTACCACCGTATTGGGACCACCTTGCTACCATATTTAATGGTATAACATAGGCTTTGAACACTACGAGCCTTAATTTGCTCGAGAAAAACATGGCTACATTTATGTGAACGTATCAACTAACATAGATGCTCAACTGACCACAACATGGCTTGATGGAGCGCTTTATGAATAGTAGGTCGCGCTTGGAACAGTAGCAGCAAAAAATAGTGTGCAAAATTGCTTATTATCTGTGGATAACCGCACGAAATAGAGAATTCAATGGCAAATTGTTCTCCGTGTCTCGATATCTAGGCTGTGCTTCGGTAGCCCACAAGGCCCATGTCACATGGCCCCGTCCAGGTATATTGAAACTAGGGATATTCTCCTTAAGTCAGACAAGAAACCCGAGGCAGAGTAGCCATAGATATTTCCGAAGAAACTAGAATTTCCCGAATACTTGGGTCCCAGAAAAAACCCAGCAAATTCATCCGTGCTATACTGAATCGGGTTTACAGGCCTTGGCGTGGCCAAATTGAGATTTGGGTTAACAAACGTCTGAAAAGTGGACTACTCTTCCATGACCATGTTAGGGTGTTAGCTGAAATGCCATAAACCGATAGGAGCTGCTTATATGCAGGAAAGTGCACTGGACGTGATTATTGAACTACCCGCGAGAACCAGTACAGCACAATCTGACGATGCGAAATAGTAGTGTCAGTATGCAATTTGAGTCCCCACTGCGAAACCAGTGGATCGAGAAAAACCGAAAACATTTAAGCGGTGTTCATGGGATCAGAGGGAAAGGAAACTACCAGCAGTAGACTGAGCATCCATTAATAGGGCCAATTAGTCGAAAAATTGGACAACACCCACAAGATTAATCTATAAGTTACCTTATTGGTAGAAACCAAAATGCAGGCATAAAATAAGCTATACAATAAAATCCCATTACACACAGACAGAAGAGAACATAAATTTGGCCTACAAGAATGACTTAACCACCCATGTGATGGGCTGGTAAATAACTGTTGATTTTAAATTTTGAGAAGTATATCGCACTGCGTCTTAAAACGACGAAGGCAAGGACCAGGCATGATTTACACAAATACTCCTGACGGAAGGTCTGTCGAATTTTAATGAAAAAACCTTAAAATAACCGTTTTGCCATCTCTGAAGTCCTCCTCACAATATGGAAGGACAACCGAAAAGTGACCAATTTTCTCTTCGCCATTCAAAGAACTTTCGTAGATATGGATAAGGAAGTGCTTGGAAAATTATAAGGGATCTTTATTTGTTCTCAACGGAAATCTAAAGTTCAGGTATCTCGTTCCTGGTAAAAAAAGATAATAAGCTGCTGGATCGAATTCAAACGAGGCAGCAATGGTCGTGAATTATCTTAATTGCATATTATACACAAGCAACCTCGATTCGCTTAACCTTTTCAGCTTGACATCTGAGACACATCTGAGGCCATGTCAAACGGGCATACCGGCTCGTGAGGAAGAGAAACTCTGCCCTGCATTTCGGTTATCTATTTGCACTGGCCACAAAAACTAGCCAGTATGTGAGTTGTCTCATAATTTGAGGAACTGTATCCACCCGAGATTTTCGTTAAAACTCGTGTTCGTAGCGAGTTTTCGGTGACTGGAACGGACTTCCCGAGGACGTTAACATAGTTGACATGATAGAGGCTTTCAAACCTAATGTGGATAAATGCATTCTTTTAATGATATCGCTCAACGGGAAAGGAAAACACATTTACACCAAAACATGGTTTGCTCATAACTTCAGATAATGCTGATATATATCATTGCACCTTGTCTTCGACCCTTTATGGTGCCTGATTTTGAATCCCACTGTTGTATAGATATTTTGTAAAAGTTTATATGTTACTTTCTTCTTCAAACTGACATATTTATTTAACATTTAATCCTGTGTGTACTATTTTTAATAGGGATCTCAAAACCAATGCCTATCGGGCTTAAATATACCGAACAATAATGAATTGGTCTAAATTCAGGATACTCGGGAGGTTTTCGGAAAACAGAGTGTCAGAAGAAGTTACACTGTTTTAGAGCTCCAGAGGGGTGTTAGAAAATAACTGTCAGGCTTACAGTTGGAGAAAAAATTTCAGTACGTTAATAAATGCAGTAACAAAGTCTTGTATTTCACCTGCCATTGATAACACAAGGCAGGATGAAATCACAAGTGTTTTCCTGTAACTTCGCTTTGTTTGGTAGTTCAGGAAGCCCCTTGGGCTACTCGTCATACCCCAAAACTGGGTAAAACAGGATCTCTTGGTAATCTAAAATTTACTGAATGATACTGAAGAACCCGGTGTTATGGGCAAATTCCAAAAGATATTCCGATTAGGGCCTCTCTTTAGAAAACAAACACAGGAGATTCAACCAAGACCAATGAAAGTTGTCTTGAGAATTTAACGACAGGTAGATCTAATATTATCTCGAAAGTGTTGGCTATGAAACAACTATCGAGGAGTGTTTTTTGAGCTGGAATAAACTTCAAAAGATTTTCGAGCGAGAAAGAAGTATACTTGAAAATATTTAACAAAAAATTAAAAAACCGGGCACTCGTTCTTATGGGATCGTCCGAAAAATTGACAGTAACCACACCGGTAATCAGCCCCGCCTTAGTAATGTAGATTTGAACTGACCCAGGGTACTAGTTGCATCTTGTGAAATAATCAGCAGTATTAAACGGCATTAGTACCGAAAAACGGGTCAGAGGTTATTCCTCTGGTGACTGCCAAGATGTTTAAGTGAAGAGAAAAAACAAATGATAAAAAGAACCCTCCTATCTAAAAATAACGGCCAACAAATTGACTTCAAAATCCAATCAATCATTAGAGAAACTAAAAATATAAAATAAGACCAGATACGTCACACAAAATTTCCAGCAAATTTGATCCCTTAGTCGTTCGAAAATCTATCCGGAAGAAACTCTTATTTCTTTGTATGAATGCAAAGTTTGTTTCAGCAACTACATGAGCTAAAAGCGTGGGTATCAGATTTGCAGCCGGATGTCATTTTCATCATAGGGACCTGGTTACAGTATGATGTAGTGGATACCAAAATTGAAGTCAATGATTATCAACTTTTTTTCCAGAATCGGTTTAATTAAATAGGAGGATCTGCAGTCAACATCAAAAGGGGAATCATCGCACGAGAACGGTAAATTGCTTGTTAACGTGCCTGCGAAGCAGTGCTGTTAAAAGTAAAGTTTGGTGGTGTACAGAATCTGAATTTCCTTGCCGTGTTTTTACTACCCAATCAAATTACAGAGGTCAATGAGACATTGTTTGGGTGGCTGGATGACAGAGAAGCAACAATTCAATTTCCCAAACACCACTGCTGCGTGTCTTACGGGAACCAGCACCACCGATTAGGTGCATAACAAACCTCAAAGTAATTAATACCGCCCACTTTGATTCAGTAAAACAAATTTTGGATTATATCTAATTGTAACGAACCACAGTTCCAACAGAATTGTTTAAATAGACTGGGAGCACTTTTCGCGCGATCCCGGATGGGGATGGAGTGATGGAATGTCGGTGAAGATGCCGGTACCCCCTTCCACTCTCGAACGATGACCCCCGTTTCCACGATTACCGTCGCCGCTTAACGTATCGTTATCCTTCGCTCAATGTCAGCATCCCCTCATCCCGACCCTGCAGTTGCCCACAGCGTTGCATTCCCCACCGGTTATTCAACGGACATGAAAGAATTCCCCTCACTCCAAAAGCGATAAAGCTTCGTGTAACGCTTTCTTCCTTATTTTCTATCGTGTCCTTTCATACCTTGATATCCTTCTTACTAGTAGAATCATTTCCGACATTTCTGTCGTTCCTTCTAATGACTGTTGCGTTTGAGTGCTCGGCATTGTGCATAGAGACCCTGTTCAATACGTGCATCGTCTAATAACGACTACAGGTGCATTACTCGCCCGAGTGTGCCAACCTCGAAGTCCTCGGACGCTAGATGCTGTTAAAATTAAACCGACAGTAGCTGATTTTTGAAATAAAACTGGTCGAAATTTGTTCTACTGAATCATGGTCGGTGTTATTAATGACCTTGAGGTTGTTTATGCGCCTGCTCAATTTTCCCAACACCCCGGCTGCGTGGCTTACGGGAACCACGGTAATACGGGCTGTTAGGGCAGGGTCTGTAGGACAACACAAATTTTAACGGATAAAGTGCACAAAAATTTAAAAAACCTAAGGAACTGGGCCAAAACCAAAACGCATTGATAGCTGGAGATTTCAACGAAGCCTGTTGTCAGTACACGGTTCACACAGTTGTTTTGATTGGAATTTATTGAAACTTACGACCAAAATTCTTCTCGTGCAGAATGTCAACTTCTCCCCCAGAATCAAAGAGGCTCCGAAGGCATATTGTCTGAATCCCATCGTTTCAAAAAACCGATTAATGCTGACCAGCTTAACTCCGTAGCACTGCCGTGAAAAATTGATCATGTCATGTTACTGTGGGAATATGTTTGTACACTAGTAGGCTGAAGAAGACTGAGTTTTGGCTAAAGTTCTGGCGGGAAAGGTTTGCCGCAATGAGGAGTGAACTATCAGTAGTGAAGCAGCAGTGTTTACGGACTACATTAAATTCTTGAAGGTAATCCAGAGACCTGAAGATGAAGCAGTACTGCAAATAAAAATAAATTGGTTTAAACAGTGGTCAAATCGTTGACTTCTGCACTGCAACCTCGATAAGGATACAATACTTCACCAAGACCACCCAGGCAAATCCACTTACATTAAAAGCTACATAGGTTTTCAACGGTGCAGCCTTGCAAGACGAGAAATCGCACAGAGACATTGACATGTATGTGTGTATTTTTGTAGGTACGGTTCGTTCCTTGTTAGACAAAATGCATGAACTTCGCACGAAAACGCATGTTAAGTAAAAACCCTACCAGCACCAGCCCCGCCTAGCCCCCTCTGGCCCAGGGGGCCAAAGGGGGCTATAAAGGGGCCAGGTGGGGCTAACTGGCGGGGCCAGACGGGGCAAATTGAACGGTGTGGCCCCCTCTGGCCCCCTCACTGGAAAAATTTGCGCAGCGGGACCCCACGATTTTCTCGCATTAGCAGCCCCTTTTCCTTTATACCGTACGCCCAGCGCCCATAGCCTTCCCTATCCTAATCGGCCACTACTTATATACCCATAATTATTGTTCTATTAACGGCCCAATTTTAAACAATTAATATGGCTTACGTTTGGATTCATTCAAGCCATTCCTGCGAAGTACCCACTCACTCATGAAATAGGATATGTGGAGATGAAATTCGCAAAGTAGTTTATTATAAAAAATAAATAAAACTGTACATGCATTGGATAAACTTGTCAATGTTGGTCCACATGGTTGGCGTTATCCGGTGGTGGTTCCTACAAAATAAGAAATATGTTGGTAATCGTGGGGAATATTATGAAAAGAGTTATAAATAACAAAGTAAGGATTAAAATAAATATCACTACAAAATAAGAAATATGTTGGTTACCGTGGGGAACATTATAAAAATAATTATAAATAACAAAGTAAGGATTAAAATAAATATCACTACAAAATAAGAAATATGTTGGTGTAAGGACATTGAGATACTTACCATGTTTTCGGAAGTCGACTGCGTTGTGCAATTTGGACCACTGTTGAGGCATTCCGGAAGCTGAATAAGTATGCTGGATCAATTCAATGGAGTAGTTTTACCTTCTCATTTGCCTCCCGGCGTTTCGCTCTCCCACCATACCTGTCTCTGGCCCCATGCAACCAGTCAATTGCTGTTCTGCGAATAACTTCGGCAGAACAGATATTGAAGGTGGTATGTCGCTTTAGGGACTCTGCAGACCTCAGAAAACGTTATGACCTATCAGTGAACAATGTATATAGGGGGCAGCCAATAAATGACCGCTTTTCACTGGATCCACCCCAGCAGAACTTCCTGCACAGTGGTGGTCCAATAATGTATGTTAATAGATTGCGGATGAATTCCTTATCATTTCTTCCGCCTTAATAAAACGACCGATTTTAAAAAAAAACACATAATTAGGTTAAAAATATATCATCATTTATTAGCTAAGTACTAGTTTATTTTATCGAAAACCATCAAATCCTAAAAAAACAAACTTTTGACAGGTCAATTATTTGAGGCCTAATATAACGGACAGTAAAGAAATATAATTTGATTAAAGGACAAAATAATATAAAATAATAATAATACAACATAATAATATTTGTTGATTGTCCTTTAGCGTGTAATACGGTCGTTAGCCTGGAGCACACAGACACTACGAAGTTGTCAACGCTCGTTTGATCTATACAGTCAATAAGCACAAACTCAAACTTTTGCTACGCTGAAGTGTGTTTCCTTGCCGTGTCCCAGTTTCTTTTGATAAGTGTGAAGAGATTTTCGTAGAATGTAGGTTCAAAATGTTGGCTGGAATAAAACATGCTTCAGAGACCGCAGGAAGACAGGCTGGCTTTTGCCAAAGAAGCATATTATAGGCAAAAGCTAAATTAGAACCGTACTTCCTTTGATCAGTGAACAAAGTCATTATTTTATAAAATTATAGTGTCCGTTCGGCGGTGATGAATGCCCATAAAACCGAAGGTACCCGTTATGAGGTAGATTAAAACCTAACTGTGGATGGTCCCATTTATTGACCGCCAAATCGGTCGCTCTACGAATTTTATATGGATCCAAACAATCAATCGTTGATATTTCTTAAAAGTTGCCATCGATTTAGTGCTCTCTGTGAAGTTCTTTCTATATGTCATTACATCGGCTGTCATCGGAGGCCTATCTAAAAAATAAAATTAAAATTCTTTTCCCAAATGAAATTCTGTAATAAGTATATTCCTGGGCAAAGAAAAAACGCTCTCTTATTAGTTTCCTACTTAAAATTAGATTTATCATTGTAGTCTGCCGATGGAGGCCGAATTACTCCATTCTTTTTGTAATTATAAGCAGAAAGAACATTGAAAAATGTTCCCTCTGCACAGTCTTAAGTGGCATATAATGAGACATTTTTGTGTACAAAGAATGAAATTGTCGTCAAATTTGCTTGTGGACCGTTTTGGTCCATATTTTTTAATTCCATGTATTGTTCTATGGTTAATAATTCTTGGAAGTGTAACCTGGCTTATATCGAAAATACTAGCCAATGCCTCACGCGGCAGCCGTTCGGCTGCCGAATTCTGTATGCGCTCGAAGTCAGCGTCAGACAGGAAAGGCTTTAAAACTGTAATGGGACGGCGTGGCACGGAAAATTGACAGCATTTCATGCCTTCCGGTTACCTCCCAATTCTCCGTGTTGTAAAAAAATACAGTTAAACAAATTTATTTCTGAGTTTTGTGGTAAAAAGGTCGGGAATTTGTAAAAAATTATTTTTAAAGCTGAGTTCGTTCCCTATATGGGAAAATTAATGTAATTCCATACATTTGCCTTTACCTGATTTTCATTGACTTGAGCTCAGCTTTTCCGTTTCCAGAAAGGACTTTTTTGAAGCCTTCCCTGCATATATTAATCAGCTTTTATAGTGCGGCGCACAAAACAATCGCTTTTGTTTTGTGAGATTAAAAAGCATTGGAAATTTCTTGGATTTCCAGCAACCTCCAATTTTGTCCTAATGCTGCCTTTTTTCCTTTAAGAAAAGTGGATGCTAAATGCAGGTTTCTTTATACAAAGGCTTTCTAGACCTTAAATTCCGCCATTAAGCAAAATAACATGATTCAACTTATTCTTATCTACTAATTCAAATCTCGATTATGACTTTGCGTGAGTAAAGTCAGCTATTGTACGCATTTGAGGGAAAGACAGTGGGGGAGAGAGTGAAATCGATGGCTTAGCCCATTTTCCTCACTATAAACAATATGACGTGCTTGAATCTATCAAGGTGCGCTAAAAGCCATGGCTTGGATCATGGGGTCAGCCTCATGTGTACGCTCATGCGCAATGGACTACTGACGGACCGAGAATCGGGCTACAATGGCTCCCACTTAATGTGACCTTTATGGCACTCCTACTCAGTTGGGATCCAAGCCTACCCTCCCCGTGTTGTAGTGTTCTTGTTTATGGCTCCCACTTAATGTGACCTTTATGGCCCTCCTACTCTGTGGGGATCGAAGCCTACCCTACCCGTGTTGTAGTGTTCTTGTTTATGTTGGACCACAGTACGTGGGCCTGCGCCCTATCCCATCTCCGGTCTTCTTGCCTCTGTCTTGACACCGGGTCCAGGTGGGGGGATCGGAACAGAGAATGACGTAGCTGTTATGCATGTATACTCTCACTATAATCCAGCGAAAGTCACCTCCATACCTAGACAAATTCTCTGCCTTTGTGTGTAATCTTATGATATAATCCTCCATAAACTGATGGGTTAGCAATAGTTAGTAGTTAAACTTGTAAGGAGAATATAAAGACTAGCCTTTGTCATGCTTTCTCCTGCAACAGTTGCAAGTGGATTCAAGGAACACATTGACGACGCGAAATTTGGAAGCGACATAAGGTTGAAACTTGTTCTTCTCGTAGGGATAACGTCCAGGATCTAGAGAAACCCCAATATATGAATATTTTGCACACCACAGAATCATCACACACATGCAGATAAGTAAAATATTTGAAGACTATACAATCCAGTCGAAAATTATTTCAAATGAACCTGTCTTCTACGCTTAGGTATTGACTTAAACCTCTTTAACTCAAAGGACTTCAAATGTGAGTGTGCTGACGATGAACTCTTTTAAAACGTCCGCTCATTGAGCGAGTGTCAAAAGCGCATTTGCATGTCGCACGCCACCTTGAGGGCCCTTTATGGCTTTTAAAGATGATATGTTCTCGAAAACATTCAGAGCATTTTGGAGGCCGCATTTGGAATACGCTATATGCTGGGCAGTTCAAATGTAAGCCATAAAATAATTAAAGGGCAAAGCTTCGTGTCATGGATAACCCAAATAACACACGTATAACTCTTTTTTGAGTTATAAGCAAATGTGCGGAGATATCTAACAAGCATTCCACCCTTCCAAGGGACAGGATTTTTTCCTAGCTTTAAAGAACCTTGTTGAATTTGTTACCACGACCAATCTTTCGAGGTAACCCATTAAAACTACGTGTTCAGCAGACAAGGCCGGATGTGCGAAAGTTCTTCTCTCTGTCGAAGTAATTAAATTATATCATGTCCTCCTCACAGGTTTTGTGATGTCACCGTCGATGGAAAGCTTTAAAGTGAACCCTGAGAGATTTCTGTTAGAAAATGTGCGGCAGCGATAATGATTGAACCTAACCCTTAAGCCTTACTCTGAAATTGTCATATTTTATGCGATTTTGTGGACTATTGCACGTCACTTGGTTTCTCCGTAAACCTAACCTGATTTTGCTGTGCAAAAAGGGTACTCAACGGCGTAGGCCAATTTGCCTCCAGAAACTAAAATGAAAATACTGGATTTATTTTAGCGTGAGAGAGAAAAAGGGTAATGCGTTTTATATTCATAATATCATTCAAACACTCAGGAAAAAAACGGCTCTATTTATTGAGACCATAGGCTATATTTCTGACGATTCGGTATCATCAAGTAACACGTACATCGACTCGAAATGTAAATGACAATTGAGTTTAGTACGGTACTCTTAATAAATAAAATAATGAAGAATAAACCAGCAACAATATGTGTGACCCAAAGTTTCAAGGTTAAATTCGATGGGAATAAACAAAGAAGTTTAGTGCAAGTGGGCCGGGAAAAAAAGAAGGTAGGGAACTATGTGCAAGTAGGTCAGATGGAATTTCGCTGGAGATAGACGTGGAGAAGTTTCAAACATGTTCGGCAGAAGATAACACCATCCACGTAGATTTTACGGCCAGCTCTTGTATCTTACCTACGCTCAGGTCTTCTAAGTACACTACCTGCCACTGGTACGAATGGTCCGAGTCCGTTCCTGTCACAAGCACCATTTTTGATTCCCTTTAGTAAGGAAATCCTTCTAACGTCTCTCTTCACAACGCCACCCACAGTTCTCACGTATATAGTCCTAACTAAGCCATCGGGACTCTATTTTCATCTTTCAATCACCCCTAGTGGCCCCTTTTCACGAGGTATGTGCTCACCCGACACTAGGACCACAGCACCATATTTCAACGCTCGGGACGCTCGAAGCCATTTTGTACGTTGTTTATGGTGTCAGGAGGTATTCTTTCGTCCAACGTCACCAAAAGACATCCGCCAGATAGTGTACTTGTTTCCAGTCGGCATGCATAAACAAATCCTCAGTGCTGGGCAGCCATGAGACCGTCCGCGTTTAGTCGTAAGTGGTCTAATATAGTCTACTCCAACACATTTGAAAGAATACCATACCTCCTATGTTCTTTGTAAGAGAAGCGGGGCAATCATCTCAACTTGAGGTCAACTTGATGTACGTCCGTACGATAAACATGCTCCGACTACAGTCTTAGCTGAGACACTTCCCTTTACGATCCAAAGCTTCTGGCGGATAGCATCTAACACTTTTGCCGTCTCGCAGTGCCCTTCCAGTTCATGAGTATCAAAATTGTTACGTGATGACGGCTTGAAAGAGTAACTGGAAGTTTAAATGACTCACATTAAACTCGACTAGCTCGGACGACCTCCAATGTACATTCTTCCATTAGTCAGAACTGGACACAAGCTCCTCAAACCACCAGATCTAACAGTTTTTCTTTGATACGCAACATGCATTTGCATAGATTGGAGAATACTTAGTTCTTGAGAAAAGTGTTGGAACTGTACATGCTTAATCAAACTATCACTAGCCTGGCACATTTAGGAAACCCGAATATAGCCCGGCATCAAGGCCTCGTGAGGCGCCTCCTACAGTGGAGACTATGATGTACTGCTTGAAATACAGGAACCAAACCACGGCCCTTTGTAGCCTTGTCCAACTTGAAAAACGTGTAACCAATTTTTTTAAACTATCGCATTGAGATAAAATATGAAGTTTTGCTGTTGTCCTTTTGAATTTCAAGCCTTTAGGTTGTCCCAATGGGGGTTGTACATGTCGTTCGCTTTCAGGCCAAAAACAAATTCCGAAACACGCAACCATCTCCGTATGAATGTGAAATTACACGTCTGCTATGTCTGCTGGTTTAACATCCGAACTCACGTATCTACACTGCGAAATTACATACAGATCATGTATAACCGTTAGTCGGTTGGCCAAAAATGTGCAGAACCTGGTTGATTCATTGTGTATATAATACAGAACTATCAAAGCTTATCGATGAGGTCAAATTTGTCATAAACCCTGGGTTAAATGTTGCGAAATTCTTTTCGAGCACGGTAAAAGCGCATAGAAAAACGCAGCACCCCATGCCTCAAGACACCTTAGGAAACCCCATAGCTGACGCTAAGTTGACGACTGAAAGCTTCAATGCTTTCTTGTCCAGAACGTTTAGTGAAAATTCGGTCGTTTCATTTCCGAATATCCAGATTTGGACCAGTGCCATCATCGAAACCATTACCTTTATCCGCTGGAATGTGACTGTTGCGATTCGTCATTTTCGTCAATCTCATAGTCCTGATCGAGATGGTGTCCCGGTCAGCGTTCTAAAGGCTGAGGCAAATGATATGTCTCTGTCCCTTCTGTGTAAGATATTCAATCTTGCTCTTTAAAGCGACCCCTTTCCTATTTTATAGAAGGAAACGCCTATTCTGTCTTTACCCAACCACGGCTGATCTACGTCAAATACACTTCCTGCAGCCTCGAAGACTTTGATCAAAGACAATATGATGCGTCAACTAACAGCCAACAACCTCCTTAATGAGGCTCAGCCTGGGTTCCTCAAGAAAAGGATCTTGTGACACTTGTCAGCTCTCTTTTATTGACCAGATATTGATTTCACGAAGGCTTTTTATCATGTTGACCATTATTTCCTCCTACGGAAACCTGTCTCCTTCGACATAGGTAACAAGCTTCTGAACTTAATATCCTCCTATTTGGATGCTCACACAAAACGAGTTAAAATTTTCAAGGTTATTTCCCACCCCACACATGTGAGGAGTGGATTTATTCAGGGTAGTGTGCTTGGCCCGCTCTAATGTTGTCTTTTTGTCAACTTTTTTCTTAATTGTTTTAAATATTGTAGGCCGTTTATGTACGCTGGCGATTAAAAAGTTGCTTATCAATATAAACCGGCAGATTGCAACATCGTCCTTGAGCTCTTAAAAAGGACCTCCAGGCCTTTGCACAGTGTTGTTTCACAAGGTGCCTTTCCCTTGCTTGGCACAAAATACTCCGTTATGATTGTTGGCGATGATAATCAGCCCCAGCTTAGAATAGACGGTCATGAACTAAATGTGCCCGGAGTTATTAAGGATCTGGGCATATTATATTCTAGTGGTCTTAATCCGTCAGAGCAGTGCGCCCTGATTGTCAGAAATTTTAAAACCATCAATATTAGAACAAGTTTTTATAAAATGTACGTTAGACCTAGTCTGGAATACCGTTCGTTTATATTTAGCCTTCTGGACGCTAGTGAACGTAAGAAGATAGAATCGATCCAGAATTTCTTTACTAAGTGTTTTCTTTTCAGAACACCGTAACCTGTCCTGCCAAAAGCGCTGTCAGCTTACTAACCTCGATCCGTTGTGGCTTCGCGGATTACAGAAGGGAATATTTTTACTGATTAAAATTTTAAACAGTCTTAGAATCTTAAACAGTCTTAAACATTCTTACAGTCTTTCCCTTTCTACCTTAAGGCAGCTCGAGCACTCTCGGCGCACCAGTCATCGAGAATTCGTTTTATTTCTTCCTCTGTTACGCACAGTTAGATATCGCCAATTTTTTTTCTGTAAACGCGATAGCAATCTGGAATAAGCTACCCAGAAGTATCAAAATTCAGACAAAGATTTTTTTAAGAGAGCTGTCGCTAGTTTTCTACATTGAGGACACCTTTCACAACTTCTGGGTGCTGACTCAGTGGAATCTCTCTTCCGTTCTGATGGCGTTCGCGGACTCTAACACCTGTGCCAGGCTTCATGCAGCCCGTAATCAAATAACTCCCTCAGCCGAAAGCGGGCAACCGTTCGCCAACACACCTTCATCTGGTGAAGAATACTGTATCTATAACACTGAAGGGAGGACGACTACACCGTGCAACTGTATCAACCCTTTCCTGCCCGCGCTTTGCTCATTCAACGAGCTGCAATTTTTTCTCCGGAAAACACTTGAAAGAACGATAGGAGTTTTTAACTGTCAGCTCGATCCTCTACTGCATATCTGTTTTGACCTTGCCTGTAAACTAGCAATAAAAAAATTAATTAAAAAAATTTAATCGGTCCAGATATCTCTTTGTTTGGAAGTATGTATCGATATCTCATCGAATGAGATCGGCCACGCGTACATCCAGAGTGACAGCTGCCAACTCTAAACGTGGTTAAGAGCCGGCTTTGAGGGATGCAACACGAGCTTTTGAAAAAACGAGTGAACAGTGAAACTTTCCTGCGTCTTTAATGAAACAGGCGAATTCTATTGCACGGTTTGCTACTTCGGAAGCATAGCATAACATGTGCAGTTCGACTGACATTGTATCACTAATACCTTTGGGCTTTAGGCATCGGGCCAACTTAAGAGTTTAAATACTCCGTAAATTAGAGATCCAGTTTTCCCAACAAGAGCTCTCGATGACAGATAGTTGCTCATCCCATCTCAGCCCGATTTTTCAAAAGAATTGCAGTAAGCCTTTTCCTGGTATCACCTCAGGGGAAATGAAACCCAAAAGGTCATAAAGACAGGATGCCCCTACAAGTAAACGGTTTTGTATGCATATTGCACTTGACTGCCAGAATATCGAAATCCGTATCCCACTGCAACCCCAAAAGTTCGTCCCATTGTTAGTGGGCTGACATAAATATCCCGCATAGTAGAAGAAATGTGATGACTGAAAATACACGGTGGTCAGTGGACGCCCGGTTCCACAAACGAAAGCCACCTAGAGAGAGTAGTGTACAAACTTCATCTATAAAACGCATGGAAGAATTGATATCACATAAAAAACTCAGATACTCATCAACGTAAATACTTCGACGAATCGCTTCGCAAGTTGATGAAGAGTAGGATGAACCAAAATCTTCAACTGTTTTATGCAAAGCAAAATGACACAAAACGGCGAAGAAGTTAATCCAACTGGGTAAGATTTCCACTAGAATTCAACTGACTCCCCTATCGAATCGTCACTTTCCCACCACAAGAATTTCGGAGCAGGTCAGTCAACCGGATGCCAAGAACTTCTGTTCTATGTCCCATGCCACTGCAACTCGCTCAAGTCGGAAATCCAACAACACACCTACAAGCTTTGTGTTAAGGGCAAGTTCTTGATAGAATTAGTCATTAAGAGACACGCCCTGGCACTTTGCAGCCAGACTTTGTCTGGTTTCCGAAAGTTGACAACAAGAGGGTGAAGTAAGTACCAGAGTCTTAGAACTTGAAAAGTTTTGTTCACGTCAATCACTCGGTGTATCACTTCTCCATGTAGGAAGTGAAGTCTGGTTTCCGAGTGTTGACAACAAGATGTTAAAGTAAGTACCAGTGTCTTAGAACTTGAAACGTTTTGTTCGCGTCAATCGCTCGGTGTATCACTTCTCCGTGTAGGAAGTGAAATTTTTGCTCATATTTCTAAATAAGTTGAGCTATCGAGAATGTACCTCAGACATATAATACATTTGCGTGAGTGCAAATTCGCCACCTTTCATTGGAATGCACAAGTTGGAAAGTGACTTTATCGCATTTGAAGTTCGTTGTGCCTGACTAAACATTCCCTCGAGAAGGGACCGTGCAACAATATGCGGTTGGCCTAACAAGTCGCCAAGTATCTCTCATGATCTCTTGTATGCCACTGAATAAGTTAACATAACAAATTCTGCAATCGACACACTTGCATCTGATCTAAAATAGTGCGTTAGGTACGAGTCTTTATCCGGGATCTTCCATCTTGCTCTCAACATACACCTCAAACTGGCGAACAAATTTCCAATAGAGTTCAGGGTTTTCATCAAAATAGCACAACTCCACTTTCGGCAGTTAAAAATAGGTCACCACTGGTGTCATCGCATTTGATCAAGGTGCCTCACTACAGTTTATGGTCCATCGATCATTGCCTTCTAGAGCTGCATCTTTTACTGTACATTCTTTTTATACTAAGCTACAAACGCAGTCCGCTATAAGGATTTCACGCCATCGGCAACATTTCCCGAATCTACGTCAGTCTGGGCCTCAGCCTCCCCTCTAATGAAGAATTAACCAGGTAAAAACCTCTAAAGGTAGATACCCGTAGTCAAAACAAAAGAGTCGGCCAAATATAACGCCTGGCGCTTAGACGACAAAAACGACGTGATTTCGCTAGCGTCTGTCACACGCGTGTGCAAAAAGAATAATAAAAATATGTGTGACCCGAAGTTTCAAGGTTAAAGTCGATGGTAATAAAACAAAGAAGTTCAGTGCAAGTGGGCCATCAAAGGCTTCCCAAGCCCGTAAACTCCACCATCCCCCCCCCAACCTACCTTGAACACGGCCCAACAAGACTAAACGCATGAACGAGCATTGCACCTAACTGAGCACGAACAACCAAATCCAACCCATACGCGAAGGCAGTGCACTCGGATGCAACCAGCCCAGATAGTAGAAAAACAAACCAAACCCCTCTTGCAAAGATAAACCAAGAACCGAGGATGGAATACCCGAACCCCGAAGCTAACCCTCAACATCGCTTTACCAAGAGGCCAACAGTAACCCCATCCCTAATAGTAAAACTGACCCATAAAATGAACGCTAATCCAAAACGTCAAACTAAACAAAACCGTTTCAGCAAAAGCAAACCAAAATCTAAACCTAAAATTGAATCTTATCACAAAATAAACCGTTGGACAATATTAAGCTCATTTATAAACTATAAACGTAACGTACACCTAAAAAGTACACCTAAACCTAATCGTAAACATAACCTTAATCGTAAAGTTACATGTAACTACGAGCACAAACTTAATCGTGACCATAAATATAAACCCAAAAGGTAACCTAAACTTAATCCTACACCTTAAAATAACCGCATACCCTAACCGTAAACCTAATTGTAAAACCTTAGCATAACTCTAACAGGATTCGTAAACCTACAGTTGAAACTAACACTAACAACAAACATGATCACAACAGTAATCCTTACCCAAACCCTCAACGTAAACCTATTCCTCAGCTGAACAGTTAACCAAACCATAACCCTGAGCTTAAACATAACCCTAACTCTAACCTTAAAACTAACCCTGATCTTTAACCATAACGCCAGCCATAACCTTCACCATAACCTAAATCCTAACCGTAACCTCAACCCGAACACATTACCCAAACTTATACCTCACCGTAGCCTTAACCCTAACACCAACCTAAACGCCTACATAAACCCTGAACCCAACTTTCATGTTTATCCTAACATAAGCCCCAACCTTAACCCTAATACTGTCGCGTACTCTAAAATTAACCCAAACTATAAATTTAACTCTTACACTAAGCTGAACCCCAACGATAACCTAACCTTTACCCTAAAGCTAAACCTAATTTTAACCCCTAAACAAAACGATAACCCTTACCTTAAACATCACGCTAACCCGAACCTTAACCCTTAACCCAAAACTAAACCTAAAATGAAACCGAAACCTAACCCTTACCTTAAACTTAAAGCTAACACTAAAGCTCACCCAAACCTTAAGTCTAACCCTAAATAAATGGTAACCCAAACTCTAACCGTAGCATCCGCGGTGGCGTTACCAATAGAAAAAAAGAAATAACGTCACTTACTACCTACCGAAGACCAAAATTGAAGATAAAGCCTAAAATTTACACCAACCACAAATGTATACATAACCCGAAGATTGCAATCATGAAAGCCTAACAGTGAACATAGCCAACTCTAACCACATTAGTAAAACTAATCCTAGAAACAACACTAATCTCAAGAAATCATTAAAAACCACAGACCTGTAAAACAAAACTAACCCAAAATCCTAACCTTGCAAATAAAGGTAATGCACATGCATCCCAAATCCGAACCACGGAAAAAGGTAATAATGCCGTTGTCGCATACGCGCGTAATCCAAGGGAAAAATAAATTGTGGAAAAAGGGGGGAATAAAAATGATCGAAACTATCCCACAGGCCATGTAATACGAAACCAACCCAAGGAGAAAACTTCCTCTAACACAAACCAAACGCTGTTGCAAACCTCTAATAACCGAAGGAAACCAACTACACTTGCGAAACTATAGCAACGCATGACCGGACTCACCAGAAGGCATTCAGATGGTCCATAAGCCAGGGCAGTGCAATCGGGTGCAACCAGCCCAGATAGTAGGAAAGCAAACCAAACCCCTCTCACGACGATGAACCCAGAACTGCGATCTTAAACTGCCCAAGACAACCTACTGTAACCATTTTAGTAGCAAATACAAAGGCATTGTAATTGGGACCCGGCTAATGTGCTTCCACCGCAAACCTCTTGACCATTATTTATTTATTTATTGCCAGTTTACAGGCAATTATGGATTGTCATACTAACTTTATGGATGATGGATTGTCGTTTTTTTTTAGTATCCACCAAAATAATACAAGAAAAATCCGCAGTAGAACAGAGCATTCGGAAGAGTCATTTTAATAAAAACAAATACGTTTTAAGCAAAGGTGGAACGATAACGGTAGGACAATAGATAATGAGGGAAAGAATACCAGCATCTATAGATCGCCATGTAAGGGATTGAGGTGTGTGTTAGGAACAAAAACGACGAGTATGTGAAAATATATACGAATTTTTTTGTAAAATAGTATAAATATGAAGGAAGAAGGAAAGATAAGATGTCAGATTTACGCCACTGTACGGAAAAGATGAAACCTCATTGGATAGAGTCTAAGGACTCTGGACTGGGAGAAGGTCACCGTCAAAAAACATATTTGACAGATCTCTGATTGTAAGGTTGAAAAACATTTTCTGACGACTGTGCTGAGACATGGTCCGGGCCATCCTTCAGCGACTGAAGATGTGGTTGACTTTTAAAAGGAGGATAAACAACAATATCGTCCGCATATTTCATATACAGACAGTCGTTTGACAATCTCAAATCATCATTGTGTAAGAAGATGACTTGGGGAATAAGATGGCCCTCAGAAGAACTCCACAGTTGTTGGGAAGGACCCTAGATTCTGCCAGCTGGATTGTACGAATTGAGTGTGGGAACTAAAACCGTCTTCAAGCAAAGAGACAGCCCAGCTGGGAGAGTCACACACAGATGTTTTGTTAAGGAGGTGATGGCGTGAGATCGTACTGAAGGCAGAAAAGTAGTCAAGAAATGCAGACCTTATCTAAATCTCTTGAAGTAGAATTGACCACAAAATCAAAGTCATCCAGGTTACTCTGCCTGGCCTTATATTCAAACTAAAAGTGTTCAGAAAAATTGGCGGAGAATGGCCAAATTATATTTATGGCTACTAATTCAGCAAGTTTGCGTATAGCAGAAGAGCTAGCGATTACAGGAGAAGATTTAGGACCAGAATTAATAGATTTTTAGTCATTGGAGTAATTTCTACCGTATGCATAAGGTCAGGAATCTTATACTCCATGAAGGACATGTTACTGAGTTGTGCTAAAACACAGGCTATTTGAGAGTAGAAAGACTTGAGAAAAAATGACGAGGCTACATCCATCCCAGCAACTGTTGAACTACAGACATCTTTAAGGTTATTCTCCACAGTTCGAACTGACACAGGAGAAAAGACATTTGGTATAAGCAAATTGTGTTTGATGTAGGTTTGCAGCCAGTGAGAGCATGGATAAAATGTTCACTTAAAGAGTCTTAATCAGAATCGGCATGTTCGAGTTTGCTACATTTGCTTGTGAGACGTTTAAGATCCTTCCACAGTTCAGCAGAGGAAAGATGAAAAGGAGATGTAGAAGGACAGACAAAAGTCGACTAACATACAGGTAGTTCAGGTTGGAAATCTCCCTTATTATTAGAACAGTTATGTCCAATAGTCTGTGACGTAGGCCAAATTGGTAAAGAGTTTCCTTCTTACGTCTAAAAACGTTGAAATAAGGAGAAGAACTTCTGTCAGTCCTGAACGTTACGCTATTGAGAGGACAGAAAATATCAAACATTTTATTCGAACATGTTTTAAGGTAGCTGGAGCATAATTCGATGTTTGATTGTCCGAGGAAAGTAAGGATAATGTAAGATATACAAATCTGAAGCAAGGAAATGTTTTGCATGGACTTTTTGCGAAACTTAAGTTTCATTTCGAGCTTGATTAAAAGCAAACGCTTAAAGTGGAATAAATTTTTGAACGGCCTAATAACAAAGAATGATTTGAACCACACAATGGAGCTCTGAAAATAGGGGTTATCAGTTAATATATAAATTCCGGTTAACCAGAATTGCTACAACACCACCGATGCATGATGAAGATTTCCTATCATTTTGAAAGCAGCAGAAAGAGGGACCGCTAACGAGTTGTGCGTAGGTATCACTTTTTAACCATGTCTTTTGAAGACAAATTACTCCAGTCTTACTGTTTTATTTTGTCAACAAGATTAGCTCTATATCATCACTTTTGTTGAATATCGATCGACAAGGTGGAAGCGCAGTAGCCAGACCCACAGAAAACATTCGCTCCGGATTATTTGTACCAGATTTCCTTTTCACGCGATTTTAGTCACTTGTGTTCCCATTTAGCTCTATTTGAGGCTGGTTAGCATTTGTTTTCCTTTACAGCGATCTGAAAGGTCGATTCCTTTGCCCTTGGCCCATGGGATAGCTCTTCCGTTTCCCTTTATCTTATTTATAGTCAGTAACTAGGTTGTGATTAATCATACTTTCTTCGTTTGCATTCCCCTAGTTTTCTGCTTCCTCATTCTGTCCTTCCCTGAAAACAAATTTTGCCTTGCTTGCAATGTTTTCAGTGAGTCCTACTATTGTGCTTCCACCAGATTTTCAAGCTTATTTGTATAAGAAAGCACGGACATTTAAAATTGCTCCTTATTTCAACCCAGAGACTCTCAAATAGCAGTTTATGCAGAACGAGACTACTAAGTCCCGTAAACGATCGCTGAAGATTCCATCCGCGAAGTTCAATATACCCGATCTAAACGGACAAGAGAAGAAACCCATGCCGCAGTGTATAAGAGCGCTGAACTTCTAATAAAAAATTCGCCTCGGGTGGTTTACTACCCGGGGTGAGGTTTGACTGACTGATGACAGTTACTAAGCTAGAAATTTACATTTAAGTTTCCCTTGCTTTTGTCGGCAGTCTCCATCAGTCGTCACCACTTTCAAATTTGCTTATTTTAAAAAGACGTTTAGAAAAGACCCTTTCATAAACTTCGTTTACTTTTCAACAAAAATCACGAATGGTGTCTGCTTACCTCACCATCATCTATCACATAACGATTTCTTAACAATTAGGGTAGATTGCAAGCAAATTAAGAGAGTATTTTCATAATTAAAGATAAGAAGGTAGATGAGAACCATGAGATGTGTATTTATCACACTGACATTAAACAATGGAATACCTTGCTGCACTAGCGATTCCGCACATGTTTCATCGGTTGCTGGCCATTTTGATGTATCTGTTATCACCCCAGGAGATTCCCCAGCTGTTCTTCACTAGCCAGTAGAGCACATCATTATTCTCCATGCCTTAGCAAACAGCCAGAACTGCGTGGTCTCGTTCCGTAGATGAAAACGTTTTGCTACCAAACACGCCATGACTGAAAATCCAATTTTAATCGAAACCTCCATATATTATTGCATAAAAAGAACTATTAAAATAGCCTTGAATTACTCTATCCACTAAGGTCCAACTTTTCATAGGTGTGGGAGGAGAGGGTGCGGTAGATGCAGCGCAAGTCTACTTTCACTTACAACTACATCACGCGCAAGTCACCGTACCTGCACCACCCTGCTGTGGAGCGTATGGTGGGCCTCGTCAAAATAGACGATCGAACTATCGGAATGGGTTTGGTTTTATATTTGGGCTTTGGGTTAGCTTTATCGTAAAGGTTTGCGTGAGTTTCCTGTTTTGGATTAAGGGATAATTGAAGCATTAGAGTTCGGATTACACTTAGATTTGGTTGCGCGTTTATGGTTCAGTGTATCTTTAGCGCCGGTTTCCCGATCAAGATTATTTGGGTTAGGGATGGCTTTATGGTGAAGTTTAGTTCAAGCCTTAGGGTTATTTTTGGTCCATAGGACATGATAAGGGATATATGTCGTTTTAAGGTTACGGTTTCTTTCATTGCTGCGTTTAGGATTATGGTAGGTGTTAGGATTAAGGCTAGGGTTAGGGTGAGAATAAGCGTTAGGTTGAAGTTAAGGTTAAGGTTAGGGTTTAGAGTAAGTTTATGATTAGGATTAAGGTTGCGGTTAGGGTTTACAGTTGGGTTAGGGTTAGCTTTATGATTATTGTAATGTTAAGGTCTAGTTTTATGTTAGGAATAAGTTTTATATTTAAGATAATTATCGTTTTAAATATAGTTTTACTTTTAAATCTAGTTTTATGGTTAGAGTTAGGTTTGCTTTTGAGATTATGTTTCAGTTTATGTTTACTTTAAGGGTTAGTTTTGTGACTAGAGATAGGCTTGATTTGAGAAGTTGGTTTAGGGTTAAGTTATGAGTAAGTCTTTTTGTTTAGGTTATGTTTAGATTAAGGGCTAAGTTGAGGGTAACATTTTTCTTAGGAATAAGTTTTAGAATTAAGGTCATTACTTTGTTTGGTCTAGTTTTACGTTTACATCTACGTTACAGGTTGGGGTTCGGTTTGCTATTGAGGTTATGGTTGGGTTTTAGTTAACTTTCACGTTTAGCATTGACTTAAGCGTTAGTTCCATAAAAAGAAGAGGTTAAGTGTTAACTTTGATGTCGAGGCTGGCTAATGGTTAGGTTAAGGGTTAGAGTTAGGGTTACGTTAACGCCGAGTGTGGGTTTTAGGGTTAAGGTTACTTTTGGATTAGATATAGTTTTATGGAAATTATTTTCTTAGGGTTCGTTTTGATGTTGAGGTTATGGTAAGGATAAACTTTCTTTTTACGGTAAGGCCTACCTTACGAGTTAGACTTACGCTAAGGGCTAGGATTGACTTTATGGGAATGGTTGGAGTAGCGTTGTCGTAGAGGTTAGGTTTTGATTTTGAATGAGCTGCTCGTTTCGGGTTAGGTTAACCTTCAGGGTGGTTTTCACTGCTAAGGTAATTATTGGTTTACTGATACTTTTCAGCTTTTGGTAAGTTTGAGGAAAAGGATGATTTTAGTTGTTCAGGATACGGTAAGGGTTAACTTTGCTGTTATGGTTAGGCTACCATTTATGGTTAGTTTCACGGTTAGGGTGAGTATTGTTCTTAGGTTTCCCTTTTATGGGTTTGCGTATTTCTACTGCTATAAGTTCACAATAAGGATAGCTTACTGATCCCGGTTTAATTTCCCTAATCCTTTCACCGGCAGCCCTTGACACGCACCTATTTTCGCGTCAGCATCCGTAATTTCAGTTAGTTTACCCTTGTTATTTCATTCTCTGCCTCAGTCCGTTTGTTCTCCTATATTTAATTGTTCTCAGTTGCTTTTTGCTTCAGTAAACTTTAAATTCGCTCTTCTCTTCTTTAATAAACCTGTTATCCTTCTGTTCTTCAATCTTCCCATTGCAGCCAACCGATGCTTCGCTCAACTCACATCCTCATCCTGCTTTGCCCTGCTTACCTTCCGACTTCTTATCTATACTTCCCGCTTCCGCATTAATTTCTTAACTAGGAGTTCTGCCCTGCGGGTACCCGCCTGTTCGTTTGCTTATCTCATTAAAAGAGTTATTCCATTACGTTTTTCCTCCCACTACATTTCTGTAAGCAGCGACAGTTCCAGTTCTCTTACGCAAAGGCGGTGTCTGGGCTTCCAGTTTTCACTTTTTTCTTCCAAGGCTACTACAAACCCCTAAATTACCTCGGCTTAATAGCAGGCTTCGTGGATTTCCTGGCTATTGTTCCGAAAGGTTTAATATCTGTCGCTTAAAGCTAATTACCCTTCATTATCAATATTTACCTCCGTATACCGTTCGTTTCTTCGCAACGAACACACTAGCCTAGGCGATCGTCCTGTACTTATCAATGTGTTTCAGTACATTGGCGGCCAATACATACTGTGCAGATTCGATTCACAGTCACCTTCGCTGGTTTCAATTTTCGCGATTTTGATTTCAGCGCATTCCCCTTCCCTGCTCTTCCTATTGGCTACTATTGTTTACAGGTCAGTGTGGCTTCCTGTTCCTCGAATAAGCAAAGCCCTTTCCCGTCCCCTTTCTCATTGGAGAATTTGCTGGTCTGTTTCATCAGTAGCAGGTTCTCTTCACCTCATTTAAACTTCATCCTTATTTGATAATTACCAAATTCATTTTGGCTTTAACGTTCTCTTTACTTCTTTTACCCATTCTTTTGCCCCACCTATAAAACCTCTATTATCGCGGTTCCCGTAAGACAGGCAGCCGGGTTCTTCCTTGTTTTGGGGCTCGGTTAATGTGCTCCAACTAAAAAATCTATGACCAGAACACTAGTGGATGCCTAGAGGATTTTGAATAGCACACACAACCCGCCATCGTTACGGCATGGAATAAAGTATTTTCATGTTAACGTCCGAACGACAGAAAAACTGGTGTATTTGAATGCGCAATTGGCTATTTATTATGTTGCTACATTTGCAGCTTCCAAAGTGTTCGGTGAAACTGAGATCGTATGTGCATGCGGGCGTGACAGCTGTTGGAATGTTACCTGCACTGTAACTTTTGGTAGTCAGAAAACGAGGGCATGCTAAGGTTTATTAGGAAGGCGTGACCGAGAGTATTCCTGGTCAATGTCAACGCCTATTCCCCCAGTCCATAGTGTGTTTGTCGAGGCTAAAACTAACTGGAACTGTTTTGCTCGTGCCTTGAATTAATGAATAGCATAATCTCTAAAACCACTGAGCTACAATCCATTCAAATAATCCACATAATTACCGCTTGAGTCAGTGCGTTTTGCGGGAACTTTTAGATTGAAATTTTCATCTGCATGATGGTCGACTATGTTAGCACTCTCCACGTGAATGTCGGCTCCAAATGGTCTTATGGGGGCTATCTACCAAGGATCCAGGCAATGTTTGCCTGCCTAAGGTCAGAATACTCTTACGCAGTTTTGATGGCCCAATCCTACCCTGACGCCATCCATTCTCTTGCGGTCAACGCCGAACAGTTTGCTCTCTCTGGTGATATGGTGAGGGCTTTTGCAAACCTTTGGCATTTTTCTCAGGAAACGTTTATATAGTTGAGATGATAGGTGTACCGTTAACGCCCAAACTCAGTTTAAGACTTGAGCAGCAATTCAAAATAGCATGACCTCAAGAAAAAGGATTCATTCGCCATGGAACCCTAAGCCGTTGTCTCAGGCAAGCTGACGCAGGAATAACAAAAGAATGTGCTGGTAGTGGTGTATTCAGTCTAAAAGACATTATTTGGTTTCACGTTTCTACCAGACTCTATGCACCAGGTTAGGGTTTTCGATGTCTTCCTTTGCATGTGGTGCAACGCACCAGGCGTTCTTTTCTGAGGCTGTGCGAACACGCGGGTCCACGTTGCAGTTAATCTATTGTGCGGACTGTCGGATTGTTAGGTCGGTGTATCTGAGATACCGTCATGGCTGCTGGCGGGACTCGAGAGTTAGTCCCAGAGCAGAGTGGTACGAGCAAGATCCGATAGTGATCGGTGAGCATTTATCAACGAACGGTTGAGGGTGTGTGAACGCGCGTCTGCGCTGATCGGGCTGATGGTGGGATTGTCAGGTCAGTGTATCTGAGATGCCGTAAAGTTACTTGTCAAAAGGTGTGTTCGCAATAAATTAAGTGACTTTTACAAGGTGGAGCCTTGAAGAAAGCATTGGGGATGCCGTGCTGACAGTAGTTTATGTTCCATTACACCAAGGAATCAATATATTGCTTCCGGTGGCGATTTTTTTATGATCCATGCGGCAATCAAGCGCTTTTGGCATCATTTCAGAAACAGATAGTACTCGCGCTGAAGGAATTACAAGTACTACACGTTTCCTCTTTGATTACATATTGAAAATAACATTTTGAATGAGGTGAATACACATGACTGCATCGAAGACTGGTTTTAACGGCTGATAGGCTGCAGCTTGTTGTTTTATGACCATAACGCCGTTTTCTGAAGCGATGCTTGCCATCGAGGAAAATGGTGTGGGTTAGGTAGTGGCTTAGCCACATGGACCGTCTCTTTAGTGTTCTCTTTGATATTGGTCTCCACATACTACATAAAACATCAAAAACGGTCTGTGTACACAAAACAGGGATGCAGGCTTTTAAACGTCCGCGTCGCAGCAAGAGAGCGCAGGAATGGCGTGGCACGGCGTGCGCGCGATTGACAGCTCAGTGTCCGATCGATTTGCCAATAACGCTGCGCGCAGTCTTTTGCGCCCTTAGCGACGCATAATCGAGGGGCCCTGACAACCAATCAAATTCCAACTACGATTGAAGAACGACCGGTCGAGCTTTGAATCGTATTTCATTGCTATTAGGGTACTAGATGTCTATTATATATCTCGTAATTGTGATATGTATATCGATGGTATATCTATTTTGGCCACAAAATATATATCTAAAGGATATCGATTAATCGAGATTTAGGCAACCGGCGAAAATGGTACCCACGCCTTCCGCTTGAATCCTTTCCTTGATCTACTACGCTTATAATACCCCTTGCGCCTGTATCATTGAGCGTTGTTCTTTGTGGAGACGTTCATTAGAGAAAACATTAGTAAAACATTCAAATGAAAATGTACAAAGGTTTTCGGTTTCTTCTTCCATCGTCTCCATTGTGCTGAAGGCGGTAGGTTAGCCGATGATGGTCCAGCATTGTTGACTGCAATCCAACAGTACTTTAAAACCTAGATATTGACTTACTATCTGCTGGACGTTCAATTTGTTTTTGCTGCCTGTGGCAATGGCTATCAAGCGACCTTTTAAGTCGCCCGGCGATGACAGGCTCCAAATAGGATACCTTTCGCGAAAGACAAACTGTCAATTCCAGGCTTCCTGTCAATAAATTGTCGTTCGATATTCAACAAAACTCATGATTTGAAACTACTTTTGTTAAAAAGAACACAGAAAGACTGAAGTGATTTGTCTTCAAGAAACATGGTTAAAAAGGGACATTGACGCACAAATAATTAGCTCCCCATCTTTTTGTTGCTTTCAAGCTGATTGAAAATCTTCATACTCCAACAGAGGCGGTGGGGTGGCTATTTTGGCCAACAAGGATTGGTCTACTAACTGAAAGTCCTTATTTTACAGATTTCACAGACGTTATCACTGTCGTATGTAAGCCCCGATTGGTTTAATACATCTTAGGGCGTTATGTTTGTTATTATTTATATTCCCCTCTCTACCTGTGAAGGTGCACTTATTCGTTTTTTGTCTTCCTTTCACAAGAACTTGCTTTATTGTCCTGTGAGCATCTTATTCTCTTATGTGGCGACTTTAATCGTGTGAATATACATCCGTTTACGTTGTTAGGATTTGCTGACCTTGTTTTTTCTTCAATACTTGCGCTGATGCCCCTCTTGATCACGTTTTAAACAACAAACCCAAGTTTTTCTTTGTTAAGAACAGAGGTCTCTGGTTCCGATCATTCTATATTATTAGGCCTACCATAAAGTATTACGCTTCTACGTGTGCGCTGCTTATCACACCCGAAAGGAAAATTAAGGTTCACGACACGTCCCCAGAAAACATTTGCCTTCTCCAGACTTGTATAGCCTATGTTATCCACGTCTTCCTCAGTCAATCCAATGTTGAATCGTGCTCCAGTTTCCTTAAAATATTTTTATGAGAAATTTTAAATATTTTTTGTCCTCTTGATACCGTTATGTTCCGACCTGACAGAATTTCCTCTCCCTATCTTAAATTTTTCAAGACGTAAAAAAGACCTTCTATACAAGCAAGACCTCCGTGGCAGTCTAAACGATGTTAACGTCTTAACAAAAAGTGAGATTTCCAGACTAAATGATTTATTTGTTAGTCAGCTTTTTGCCTCTCCGTCCACACCTTTTTTTTCGCTTTCCTCTGCTGAACTCTGGAGGAATCTTAAGCGTCTCACTGGCCAATGTGGTAAACTGACACGTGTTGATGCTGATTAACACTCTCTAAATGAACATTTTATCCATACTTCTATTTACTCCAATCCCCCCAAACAACTTTTCGCTTTTACCAAGCGTTTGATTCTCCTGTGTAGGGAAACACCTGAAAAATCTCCACGGTTCAACTGCTGCTGGGCCGGATGATGCCTCACCATTTATTTTAAAATATTGTTGCTATCATATTGCCTCTATTTTGACGCACCTTATAAACATGTCCTTCATGTAGTCAAAGGTTCCTGATATTTTGTGTTTAGTAAGAATCTTCACTATCCCTAAAATGTCCGCTAATGTTGGTCCTAAGTCATTCCGTCAAATCGCCTGCTCTTCCATTTTACTGAAGCTTGCTGAGCGAGTCGCCCTCCCTACAGTTAAGCAATTTTCCTCCAATTTTTCCGACCCATTACGATTTGCATATAAAGCTCGGCGTAGTACCATAGACGCCTTTGCCCTTGTGGTACCTTCGGATCTACGAGATTTATATAAGAGCTGCCCTGCGTACGCATGCGCATTTCTTGAATATTCCTCTGCCTTCAAAATCATCCTGCGATATCTCCTCCTTAATAAAACATCCGCGTGTGGCTCTCCTGGCTCGGAGGTCTCTGGGCTCGAAGATTATTTTACTTCCCTCACTCAATTCGTTCAATCTGGAAAGTGGAAATCTACTGTCCTTCCAAAAAAACTGTGGTGTTTTTCAAAGTTCCCTCCTATCCCCTCACCTCATCTTCCTCCATACAGTTGATTTGATATCACCAAATGACTGTCTTTACATAAACTAGGCCGACAATATCGTTGTTTGCCATCCTCATAAAAGTCAGACATATCTCCAGTCTCTGAAGGATGGCCTGGACCATGCCTCAGATTGGTCGTCAGCTAATCGTCTTCAACTCAACCCTGAGAAATCTGTCCAACGTGTTTTTCACCTACGATTCTACCCTAGTTCTGAATCCTCAGCCGTCCTTCTCAATGAGGTATCATTTTTTCGGTACTTAGTTATTAATCTGAAATCCCATCTTTCGTAAACTTCTATATTATCTCGATCTTTTACGTTCCTAACACACAACTACAGCCCTTAGCTGGCGATTTATAGAGGCATGTATTCTTCCCCTCATCCTTTATTTTTCTCCCGTGACTTTTCCAGCTTTGGTTAAAAAGTTTTTTATCGATGTTAAAACGTATCCTCCGAATGCGCTCTTCTGTTGCAGACGTCGTGGAGAATGTGAACACTCGCGCGCGGTTCATACGTATGCCTCTCCTCCTGCAACCAATCAGCGAGCAGAACAACGTGGTTTGTTTGCATACTGTTGCCATTACAGGGTCAAGCCACGCCACTGTAGAAAGTTCTAACCACTTGTTTCCACGCGCATCCGTAAAAACTTCTAGAAAACGCGCCCCTTAAGGGGCGCGCGAGATTCTTCATTCTATTTATACGTCTAGCCCTTAAACATGATTTAGGTTTCTTATAAAGTTTTACAACATAACAATACAGTTTTAATGTTAATAAAAGGAATATATACATAGCTTAAGTTTGTTTAATTTCACTACCCCAATGCATTTCAACCAATCATCACCGATGGGATCCGACCTTGTCAATGGAGATGTTATAAATACGGGCGAGGAATGAAATACAGGACCCCCGTGTCGGCCGAACCTGACGAACGGGAATCCTCGTTGCAGCCCGTCCCTCGCTCCTCCCGGATCTCATTTGGAGAGCTATCCTCTCGATTTAGATTATTTTTGTACCTAGGTTTTTCCCTTTTCCTAGTTCCTTACTGTACTTAGGTACTTAGTAAACTGTACAAAGCAAGGTCTTTCTTCCCTCCTGGGTCATGGCAAACACATTAAACCACCAAAAGCGTCAAGGTAGACAGGTTGATCTCACTTTAAAGCCGAGCAAGTATGTCTTTTTCAAGCCGCGCATAAAATTTCTAGGCCATGTCGTCTCTGCCACCAGCATAGAGACCGATGATGAGAAAGTAAGGCAAATTCGTGACTGGCCTACTCCCACAGACTTTACCGAGGTACGAAGTTTTTTAGGACTTGCCTCGTACTATCGGCGTTTTATCAAGGGCTATGCTCATATTGCAAGCCCCCTTCATAAGCTGACGCAGAAAAATGTCAAATTTAAGTGGGCGGTTGACTATGCTACCAGCTTCCAGACGCTGAAAGACAAGCTTTGCTCATCTTCGATTCTAGTTTTCCCTAACATGAGCTCTGTTGCTGGAATTCTGTGTTAGACTCTGACACTGCTGTCCTCTCCCAGCAGCAACCCGACGGTATCTCAGTCGTTCGTTGACTAAGACAGAACGTCGTTACTGCGTGACTCGCAAAGAGATGCTAGCATTAACATACTTTATTGAAGAATGTCGGCCGTACCTTCAGTATCGGCCATTCATCGTGCGCACGGATCATAGTTGTTTGATGTGGTTGTGGAACTTTATGAATCCTTAGGGGCAAGTTGCTTGGTGGCAGGAAAAACTGGCAGAATACGAGTTCGAATACGTGTTCCGACTGCGTCGCCAGCACGGAAATGCCGATGCTCTCTCAAGGAAACCGCATCGCCCTCACGGTGAATGCCTGTCGTACACTGATGTCACTATATCCGCCGTTGCCTTACAAAACGACCAGTTCCTACTCTGGGCTGCAGCTCAGAGAGACGATCCACATATATCCCCCATTTATAACAGGAAGGTTAGCAACGCCAGGCCCCTCAGCAAGTCAGGGCTAGCGGGCTATAGCTACGAAACGCGGTGTCTCCACAGCCTTTCGGACAAAATGTTCATTGAGAATGGTGTCCTTTTCTACCGTGACAGCTAACAGTATCCGAAGCGTGTTGTGCTACCCCTTTCAATGGTAGACGTCGTATTGGAAAGGGTGCATGCAGAATTGAGCCACTCCGGGATTCACAAAACCGAGTGGGCCCTTCGACGACGCTATTTTTGGCCAAACAAAAAACGCGATATTCAAGACGTCATTCGGTCGTGCGAGTTCTGTTTGGCTTCTAAGTCACCCAACCAATCATTAAGAGCTCCCCTCCAGCCTATTAAAACAGGTTATCCTAATGAGAGGGTAGGGTTGACCTTGTTGAGCCAATCACACCATCTGCTAATCAGGAATAAGTTCATCCTAGTCATGGTGGATTTCTTTACCAAAATGGCAGAAGCATTGCCCCTGCCTGATGCGTCTGCGGTCACTTTGGCTAAAGCTATATTCAATTGTTGGGTCTGCCATTGGGGAGCTCCGGACCAAATTCATTCAGACCAAGGGTCGTCATTTGAAAATGCTGTCGTACTGGAGCTTTGCAAACTCAAAAAATTAAGGAAACACGTACTATTGCATACCACCCTTTGAGTAATAGTCAAGGTGAAAGGACCAACAGGACCCTCATGAAGCTCTTACGGGCCTTTATTGATTGAAATGCCACACCAACCTGGGACGACTCTATACCAGCCTGCATTTTGGTCTGCCGATCCCCGGTACATGCTACCACATGCCATACCTCATTCTTTCTCACATGTGGCCGGGTGATACAACTCCCTGATGACCTTCATCTTCTGCCTACGCATCGAATGGAAAACGTAGACACATACGCCTCACGCTAATGGAGAATGCTACGAGTAGCATTTGAGGAAGCTCGCCTACATCTCTAAGAAGGACAGCGACCACAGAAAGCTTACTACGACCACCTAGCGCATGGGATCCCATACCAGGCGGGGGATATCGTATGGATGCGAAATTTTGCAGCACCTGCTAGGGTACCACCGAAATTTAATCCAGCATGGGTTGGTACTTATTTTGTTACTCGTGTCCTGTCAGACACCACTTGCCTCATCTGCCACCAAGATAGGCGGTATTCTGAGGAGTTCTCCGTTCATTTCAACCGCCTTTGGCCAGGATATAATGTAGGGGAGAATGCCGATCATTTGGAGATGTATGCTAGTCTGTTATCAGGACGATACTCAAATAGTTGAGCATTACCTAGAGGTTCCTCCGAAAGGGGGTTACGCACTTCCCGAGGCCTTAAAAATGAATAAAAAGTTGAAAAACTTGTAGAGGTACCTCCTGAAAGCGGATCGGCTACCAAACTAGTTGATGCTGCTGAGGACAGAAGAGTCCTTTTATAGGAGGAAGCAACGTAGAAAGTTCTAACCACTTGTTCCACGCGCGTCCGCAGAAACTTCTAGAAAACGCGCCCCTTAAAGGGAGCGCACGCGATTCTTCATCCTATTTATACGTCTAGCACCTAAACATGATTTAGGTTTCTTATAAAGTTTTACAACAAAACAATACAGTTTTAATGTTAATAGAATGAATATATACATAGCTTAAGTTATTTTTTTCACTACACCAATGCATTTTAACCAACCATCACCGATAGGATCCGACCTTGTCAATGGAGATGTTATAAATACGGGCAAGGAATGAAATCCAGGACCCCCGTTTCGGCCGAGCCTGATGACCTGGAATCCTCGTTGCAGCCCGTCCCTCGCTCCTCCCGGATCTAAGCTGAACAGCTATCCTCTGGATTTAGATTATTTTTGTACCTAGGTTTTTCCCTTATCCCTTGTTTCTTACTGTACTTAGGTTTATTAGTAAACTGTACATAGCAAGGTCTGTCTTCCCTCCTGGGTGGTGGCAAACACATTAAACGACCAAAGGCGGCAATGTAGGGACGCCGCGCTAGCGACTACGGGAGCAGTGTCCTAATTCAGCCTCCTGTGAGAGAGCAGTCTCGATTGCATTCAATCCTTAGCCGTCTTGAATAAAAAGGACTCTGAGACAAACTACGAGAGTGAGTGTTGACATTACATGGTCTGACATAAAGCGTAAGACTGAAAATTCTGGGAAAAACAGCAGCCAAAATCTAACCTGTAAGCCATGAATCCAGGATCGGTAGCATCGAGTCCGACGGATATGGGGCCTATGGTTGCAACAGCCCATTGAAGACTTGGCTCATCGCCATCTGGCAGTTCCGAATATCCAGTTATCTTGGCAACAACCAGGTCAGCTCGATCTCTGCCGACCCCATCCTGCATAGGGAAAATTACACATTTCATCTGGAAGACGTTTCCTGCAGCATAGCCTTGAAGGCGTTCACGGTATGGATACCGTTTTAATCCTGTATATCTTGCCAATGGTCCTATATTCCCTTTAGGATAACAGTGAAGAAAGAGTAAAAGTTCAGGAAGGTAAGGAGCATATAACGGGCAGATGTCATTTTATTGTCCTACTCCTAAAACACGAATTTGGGCATGTAACCGCAATTTTCTCTCTGCAGGCAGCAAGCAATAATTTGACTGAGAGCCCTGAGCAGCCTCGGTGCAAGTTGCGCTTGGAAAACATTGAATGTGTAGGGAATTTCCATTCAAGTCATTGACGCATTTCGCCTAAGGAGAATGCAAATCAATTCAGTTCCTTACTTAGGCCTCCTTCAGCATGCTTTACTTGAGACGAGGATGGCGTCAATCTTTAAATGTATTGTGTTTGTCTGCATTTACAGTTTGTCTCCAGACTTGCTCAAGTAGTTTGATTATCACAGTTTTGCTACTCATCCAGCCTAAGCTTCCAAAGCCATCAACGTCTTATGTAATCTTTTATGGGCACTAGAAATACAATAAATTGTGAGGAGACAAATATGAGTTCGCTTCAGGAAAATTAAACTAAATACAATTATCGTAAGATACCCGTTTGTGCAGCATGCTAGCGGGAAGGATTTCTGTACGGTAGCGTGCAAAGTATCTTCATGTCAAAAATTTGCATGGTTATTTCATTTGACTTGCAAGAACACTTGATACTTGAACGAGCGACATGTGATGTTACGTAGAGCCTTGGGAACTTAACTCCGACTAGGGTTTCTAAAGGTATTTTTACAAACCCGGAAAGACCGCAGTTCTTTAGTTTACAAAATGGCAGGACTCAGACTCCTTCAAAAGTATTTACTAGTGACCGTTAAATCAAATTCTCCACAATTAAGGAACGGGTTTATTGTACATTTTAGAACTTTCAGGGAGGAACCAAATCGATGGAAGGAGATTCGGATGTCAGTTGTAAACGACCTTTTTTTATCCTGGATTAAACATTTAATCTAGCTTATTCGTTCTAAACAGCCAGTCAAGGGTCTATCAATTGAATATCAACTCCGAATCTAGCAAACAGAATAGAACGAAATTGCAGATGCCTCTCTAAGTGAAAGGATTCGAATGCAGACCAAATCGAAAGTGTAACTGTTTGGTGCACAAGGTCGTCGCAGCATCCACATAGCAGATTGACTTGTCGCTTTATCAACAAGATTGAAATAGTTTTAAATAGGTTTATTGATTTGGCACTGCTTGGGCGCCGTCTAAAGCCGTTGATATTTAACCAGGCAATCATCAGAATGTGCACCGCGAATAAGGCCATTCAGCCGTTTCTTTGGCCTTACCATTGTCAAACAGTCAAACAAACCTATTGAAATTCATTTATGAACGCTCACCGATCGCTTTCGGGACTCACATCTCCTGTTATGCCTTGGATCTTACTCTCGACCTCCGCCGGCAGCTGTACAGTGGCTAGTATTATAGGCAGATGAACTTTACCGCCGAAGACAAGGGAGACTGGCATGGCCAACTCTGGATCATTAGCCATCATCAGCCAGTTATACCCAACGCCGGATCGTGCCCTAACCGATACTCAAACCGTGACCTGTTTATCAACCTGTTCAAAGATCTAACCATTGAGCCACGGGCTCATGATTTTGCCGGTTTAGATGGGGAATATTGACATTCGTTGATGAACACTCATAGATTGCTCACTCGTACCGTTATGCCTTAAGGTTCACTTTCGAGCTCTGCCAGTAGTTGTAAGGCGGCTTGCATTATAGGCCAATGAACTTTACCAATACGTAATGGTCATTTCAGGCTTATTGGCTGGTCTCTTCGAGTCATACCCAACCCTTCCGAAAGACCTGCTGTCCTACCTGTCAATGTACATATTTATTCACATCAGCCTATATCCGTTTCTACGGAACAGCTAGTATTGGTAGAATTGGCAGGCGCGCCTGCAACTAGGGTGCGAGAACATAATTCAGCATGATTGGAGGAGGGAGAGACAGAGTTTCTCGACAAACTCAGCTGATGAAAACCGGCCACTGTGTGCTAACCAAGGACGAATTTCAGATAATATCCTGAGGGTTAGCAAGCACCCGATTACGCAAGCTGATAGGGTGAACGGAGGACAATTTCTTGCGGAACCTCCATCTGTCATAGCCAACAGTCAATTTTTCAGCCTATCGACTGCAGCATCTATGAACTTGGAAACTTTACATTTTTCTCTTATTGCCAGTTAAGGTTTATCCTTAACCCTATCTCCTCACCTCCTTATAAACCTCACCCTTAACCTGCAGGACTTGCCTTTCTTCGCATACCCATCCAGATTTAATCGCCATATGTTGACCTAGAAAGGCACCAGACCAAAAGAACGCAGATTTGTCTGACAACTTGTCTTCTGAAATATTCCAATATGTACTCCTCCATTTACTCGATCCGCAGGATAGATAAAATCCTCATGCTACCGCTCAAACCGTCTGACTGACACCCCATCACAAGTAGTTCGTAATCAATCACGTTGACTTAATGGACGAGTAGTCATGGGCTGAGCATGGATCGACGTTGTTGAGGGAATTAGTGATTTATCAGAGTCAACAGGAGCGCAAAACCATTTCAAAGTTGTCCTTCTTTGCCACTGATACTCAGCATCGTCCAGCTAAGGAGGCTCACGACTTACAGGCATGAGTGCCGATGCATGTCGCAGGATATGACAGTGATGGGGCCTGAACTTTTGGTAACCAAATGGCTCAAGTAGTTGCATAATAACCATGCTTTCGGCGAAGAAATGAAGCCGTGGGATGCAACTGGACTTGTAATAGGCTAACGCTGGGGTTTTTCGAGCATAAGTTATACTCTCTACAAATTACTACTTTTAATTATCTTATTCGTAAGTGGTTGCCGTCCTGAAAACTGATCGTAGGTAGATCAAACTGATAAATGTTGGGAGGCATTATCCAGTTTTCTCCCTATCTCCTAATTTGTAGAACGGCTTTTAATCGCAGTTCATTCTGTACTTAATGTTCAAAACTGTGGTTTTTCTGCGGTAGTTTGCAAATAACTCTCCTGGTTTTTTGAATTTTGAGGGGAGAATTTGATGCATTTATAGTGAAATGTTTTTGAATGTGGTTGCCGTAATTCATTGTGAGCATCAACATTGTATCTTGATCGTTTATTTAAATATATTACGTTTTCTTTGCAGAACCTCGAACTTCGTTCTTATTTTTACCCGTTATGAAGAATTACAGTATATAATACATCCTATTTTGAGATCAAAATCCCACTTTTTGTCAATGTGACTCTGAAAAAAATTCCTTGGCAGTGTGGGTAGGTTGTAGGCAGATTTTGCTTGCAACCTAACATAACTGGTTTATAATAGTGTTGCCATTTTTTGTAACGTAGCGCCTTACCTCTAAGCTACTTTATTGTCGATCCGTGAATGAATTTACCTTGCATCAGGTTCTCACTTAACTTCACAAGCACTGCTTTCCTGTCTACAATCCGCCAGCATGACTCTTGTGTCCTTTTGTTAATTTTTTCTTAATGTATAACGGCGTTGCTTAGTAGTCTAACGGATCGTTGAATACGTTTATCTGTGATACCATGCTTAATGAGGTACAAGTATTTAAATTGAAATGTGGCAACCTTTAGGGTACGTGCGAGTGTATTGTACTATATATATATATATATATATATATATATATATATATATATATATATATATATATATATATATATATATATATATATAAACTTTCTTCGACCTTCGTCTGCGGATACATTTTTTTTTCTATTGCATGCCAAACAGATAGTTTGTTTTAGCTGACTGTCTTAGTGCTTTCATCCATTTTGTTGCAGCTGTTAACGCCAGATACAGTGCTCGTAGGCTGTAATCTAGAATACACCTGTTAATTCGCCATTACGTAAGGACGAAAAACCTGGCGAAAAAGGCATTCAGAATATCACAGTGTGCAGTGGCAATGGAAATAATAGAAGGCGTTAATACTTCGACCTACCTTCTCAGTATATTTGTAATCAACTTCCGCTTCAACCCCATACTTTTGGGCGTTCTAAAAGGCCATAGTCCCAACTGCAGTCCATCAGCTGTTGTTCTGAGAGGCTGTGCAACGCTCCGGTCTTGAACTGGATGGCACCCTCTATGGCACCGTTAGCGGAGGAGGACCAACAGGCTCCGCGTTGACCCTAACAGATAAGATTTTAATTATCTGCGAAAAGATGGCGTTTTCTAAAGAAGATGAGGGAAGCACAGACAAAATACGTTCGATGGTAACCAGTCCACAGAAGGGTTCCATCTTAACATATCGACTGAATTCAAAGTATACTGCCTGTCAATGATGAGCATTCGAATCGAAAAACCTCATCCGGTTTTTCATACAAACTCTGCAAAAGATGCGTGCACGTCACTCAACAAACGGACATTTCAGCTGTAATGGATACCATGAATCAGGCGCACAAGTCAATAAAATTTACACTGGAAGAGGAACAATCTGGATCGCTCCCTTTCCTGGACGTGCTTCTGAGAAGAAGGCCTGACGAAAGTATTCGACGTAGTGTCTATCGTAAGAAGACATGGTCCGGACAATACACCCACTTTGGGAGTTTTGTACCGCTGAACTTTAAGCGTAATTTAGTGCGCTGTCTGACACAAAGGGCGAAAAGGATCTGCTCGGCCGATAGCATTGACGAAAGAGCTTAAGGTTGTAGAAAGCACTTTTTCGACAGAATGGATATCCAGATAGATTTATTGCTAAGAATATGACCGAAAGACCTCCAAAGCTGCCGTTGTTAACGGCAAACAAGAAACAACTATTCATCAGGGTCCCATTTCAAGGGGGTGCAGCAAGTGAACTCCTACGAAGGCGCCTAAGCCAAGCTGTGTCAAGCACCTTTCCAGCAGCTGATGCCCATGTACTTTTCTCGACTTCTCCCATCCTTTACGGAGGGAGCAAGGACAAACTGCCAGCCCAGACCACCTCAATGTGCATTTATTCTTTCACTTGCTCCTGTGGAGCAGAATATATTGGTCGTACGAGTCGGCGTTTGTCCAAAAGAGTACGAGAACACCTTCCAGCATGGTAAGGAATGGGACAGATAAAGAACATAAACAGCTCTATCCTCGCACATGTGGTAGACACAGGCCATTGCGTAAATGCCAAAGAGGCATTCCGGGTAATTTACAAGGTCCCCTCAACCTATTCAAAATTCCTTGGACAGCGTCTGTTGGCTACGGCAGAAGCAGCGGCAATCAGGCTACGCAAACCGGTCTTGTGCGCTCAAAAGAACTTTATACAGGCACCGCAATTACCGTAGCCGAAAGCCACCAATTAAGCCGCCCGCATCTAATTACCTGTTCCGGCGGCCACCATTCCTCTGACCATAATCAGAAAATGGACCGCAATTTTGTTTTATACCCCTTCCCCCCACCCTGACAACCGTACAATTTGTTTTACTTACCTGCATATTTGACTTATTGACACAGTGATATAAATGTAAAGGCCTGATGAGAATTTATCGAAAGCTAACGTATGCTCGCCAAATTGTCTTTTGAATTTTTCAATGGGAATTTTCGCTACTCTAAAACATTTTTAGTATTTTCGTTTTACAAGCATAGCATAACTACGAGCTATTCAAAATTTAGCCTTTTTCAAGGACTTCCAGTTTGTGTAGATAAACGGATACTTTCATAAAGGGCCAGTTTTTCGGGAAATTCGAGCCGTAACAGATATGAATAACGTCAAATAAAGTAAATTGAAGTTAACCGTTATAAACACACTGTTATGGTATGAACTTCTTCGTTTTCTGAAGCTGATATCTAACCTGATTTTTGACCGATGTAAAAGCACCCTTTTGGTTCCAGTTAACGCTATCGTGTATGTCTGTTTCCAGTGGCACGCTTATTGCTGGGTGGCGGCTAACTTTTGTTTGCATCATCCTCCGTAAACAGAGATATTTCTCAGCAAATTTATGGCACGTTAGGTTACCGAATGCATCAAGTCACATTGTATAGGTCTCCATATTGTGACAATATCGTTGATTGTGTCGAATTATGAAGTCAATGTGGTCAAAGCATGCACGTTTGTGTTGGATTTCCTCTCCCATACTGAAGTAGTTTTTCTTGAAGGTCAATTTCCAGGCCTTCCATAGTTCCCGTCGGACAAAGTTCTCACCTACGGTCCACCCTTTGCAAACCGTCAAAAGGGGGATAAAATCGCAAGTTAAAGAAAGAGCTTCATGTTAGTCTCAGATGAGTTATGCTCATGGTCGTATGTATGACCACACATGAAACCTATGCTAATTTCTATAGCCAATTAAATTGAATGTGCAAGGTTACGGACAACCAAACGGTAGTGGCCTCCAGAGAAGAAAGATAAGCATTTTCAGCCGGGCCAAGTGGGTTATTTTTTACATTTAGCTACAACGAGTCAGGTAAACACTCTCAGAGATGCGTGCATACCGACAGTTCGACCGTCGATTTCGACGAGCTCCACCGTATGCTCCACACCAGGTGGTGCAGGGACGGTGACTTGCGCGTGAATTAGTTTTAAGTGATAGTAGCCTTGCGCTGCAGCTACCGCACTCTCTCCTCCTCCCCCACCTGAGCCCGGTGTCATACCAACAAATAGTTAAATCCTGGTGCATAGGGGCGGGGATTGGCGCCAAGCATTTATTTCACCATATGCCTGATAGAGGCTAACAGTACTCCGAATGGAAGTACTTTAAACGTAAATAGAGATTCGCCGCTCTTAGTATATCCAAATCTAGTTATTCAGAAAAAATAGATTAACCCAAGGCCGACTTCTTCAGCGAGCCATACAAAAAGTATATGCTTTGATAATGGAGAGCCAGCCAACCTCTCCGAAACGTCGGCAAGAATTCAAACTTTTCCCTGGGAGCGATTTGAATTTCTGACATTATCATCTGGGAATACTCACTTTCGCAAAATTGAGATATCTCTATTTTGAAAATCAGTATGCTGTTCGTGTAGGCTCGTTTTATTCAGCCAGCAGTTTAATTAGGTGTTTTAAGTAGGAAAAATAGAGCTAAAGGCTAATCCTTTATCAGATAATTCATTTCGAGCTAAAATGAAATGAGGTTGAATATAGTCCGCATTTCGATAAAAGAATGGATATTACATTTGCCCAGTACATAAGTGAACTGCTAGCTATTATGCAAAAGTGCCTTTATCATAGCACAGACTGTTTTTATATGATATCCAAATAGGGCTTTTGCAAAATAACAGTGTCTTTTACTCTCTCGTACAATCAAGGCGAAATAAAAAATTGGCCGATGAGGTCAACTTTCCACAAGATCAGTCTTTCTGATAAGGCATAGCATGTCTAATAGTGGCGCATAGATAGACCAGGGTTGCGAATAGATGGTCTTGGGGGGTTTGTGCCGCAGACTTAAGAGATTCGAATTTTTGCTCTCTAAGGAAATCTTGGTCTTTAAGTTTCCGAATAAATGTAAGCAGTTAAACTTCCTAGAACCTAAGTTTTGTCCCAGTTTCACCTCGCTCTTCGAAACTTAATCTTGTCTAGAGCAGGAATTTTGTCTGGTTTGGTAACGAGTAGAAAGAAAGGAGGAGATTACCTTCGTTTTATAAACATTCCTCTCAGAATAACATCCGATGGAAAAAGTTTGGGAATTTTAGATAGCAAGAAAATATGGACAGGGCAATGCACAATTTTGTGGTGACCCACTCAATAAACTTCTACCACGTCGCTTAAACATTGCTATTGTGCGCATCTACCCCATCGACAAGTTAAGATTCATTTTCTCAAGCATCCCTTTTCTTCGTCTTGAAATTAAAAATATGCTGTCCTTTAAGACACTTAAATGTCCCTTCACGCTGCACATGCTCTTGTAAGACAGTTCGATTGACTAGGCGCTCATCCAAGTGGATGCAAAAGCACCATCCTGTATTGCTAAATCAACACATGAAAAAGTTTCTCTCGTGGTTGAAAAATTCAAAGGGGAAGATATCAAACAAGCACTCCAAGTCATCTTTAAAATACTGACGCCAATGAATACTTGGGACGATAGACGCGCTGGCCATAGATTTAGCCAATATAACTGTTTTCATAGATGACATTTGTTCAAGTCCTCAGATTGCCTTGGCCAAAGTTGAACCTAACATATTCGAAGCCAAATACTATCCTATCGCGTTATCATGGCAAAAATATGTATACCGCGCTGGCAGCTTCTTCTCCGATTATCTCCTCAAAATATATCTTAGAGAGATAGAGATTTATTACCACTTGCGTCTGACACAGTGGAGAACGCAGCTCATGCAAAAATTGAAGTGTTCTTTAGTCAAAAGTTTCCCGAGCTTCAAATCCACTCAACAAACCAAACAAACGTACGCTAAAGTACTCATTTAAATTTGGATCACACATTGCATGAGTTAGACACCCTACTATAACTGCCGCATGAAAACTGTTCAATGGCGTTTTTAAATAACCACTATCTACCTGTAACCTACCTATGCTCTTTTCTAGGCCTGATAGTGAATAATCAGAAACTGGCGCATTTGAAATTCGTTCGGTTAGAGTACCTAAACGTCTATTCTGTACTTTCCAATTCTACGGTAATGTAGTAGTATCGATATAGGACTTTCAGAGTGGCATTACGTATCGGATAAAGTTTCTCTAGCCTTCCTGTGCGAGTATATTTCACCAATCTTTCTTGATTACAGGGCAACAAACCACCGACCGTCAGATGTTTATTAAAGTTCCACGTTCGCTCCGCCTAGGCGGCCCTTCGTTACTGTTTCTGCCGTACCTCAAACTGGGTTCTGCTGGCCTCGAAGAGAATACCAAATTCATACCTAACCCTGTATGGCCACGTGCTGACTGCGGCAGACTAAGATATGAGTTATTTTCTTTACCTTGAAATATACAATAAATCTGATTTCAAAGCACGGTAGTTGTAGGAATAAAAATAAATCTCTTCTTTGGACAACTCCCTAACACCAGTGTAAGAGAAGAAGCACGGCATTTACATGCTGATATAAATATTTTGGTTAATGGTAGTTGAAAACCACCTTCTCAGCTGCCATCCGAGTTCCAGCTAACCAGCTGCATCTGTATGACTTGCATATATGCTGGGGCACTGGAAGTAAAAATAACATTTATTTAAAATCAAATCATCTTTAAATTTTCGCTTTTAGAGATAGTTAGCCTTCTTGGTAATCTTTCATATGCATTTGTGTGGAATTTCGCCTACAAAATCAGAGGTCGAATGCAATAGCAGCATAAAAAACGAGTAGAATTTGGCAGAAACCTTATACGAAACGTTCACAGACCTTGTGTTCATTTTTATATGGTGTAAAATATTGTGAGTTGAGGTGAAATGAAGAACACTTTCCTGCCGGACCAGTTCCAAATACCTCCACGGAACCATAAGGACTCATCTTATTGCGCGGGGGTCATTTGAAGTTTTGCTGTGCATCTAATAGGCATGTTTTTGGAACTTCTCATAAGAAAAAATCTCTGATCGTTTCAACCCTTCCAACCACTGTTTTAGTTCTGACAAAAAGTTATTCGGGAACAATTTCAACATTCTAAGTCCACTCTGTCGCCCGATCGGTAGGGAATTTATTTTGAACCTATGCAAATCAAAGAGAAGGAATGAAACATAGGTTAGGCACACATGATTTGCACAGCAGACGCTCCAAAATATTTGTAAAAAATGGCGTAGTTACGTTCAAGAATCGTGTTCTAACTCGGCAGCAAGTGGCTTAATAAAAATGGAAACTCCTTACCTTTAACCATTTTAGTAATCCTTTTACTAAAATTAGTTTATATAGTTAATAGGAATTAACCAAAATGCTGGTTGCGTCAGTGCCCAGGGAAAAAACGTTACAGCATACTAAATAGTAATACGCGAATCGGTCTTAATAAAACAGGCCCCTTTTACCGTATAAGTAGCCGCTAAATGCAGTTCTGACCACCCCGAAAAATCAGATGGTAGAGTAGATGCCTATTTCACCACCAATGCACCACGGGCTCGTTTTCTTGCCGATTTGGTGCCTCGCGCGGGGTACCACCTGGGGTTGGGCATGACTGGATGATGACCACTAACGAGGCAGAAATAGCCATTCCAGTCTCCCTTCTCTTTGTTTGCTTTGTTATTCTGCCTCATCTACTACAGGCTGCTATGCGCCTGCTGGCGGGGCTCGTGACTGAGCCCAAAGACAGAACGTGATGACTAAGTTCGGTTAACGATCGGTGAGCGTGCATCAACGAACATTCCCGATGTCATGCCAGACACCATCCAAACTACTATCACTACCAGCAATGCGGACTCGATCGCAATGTGTTCTCGTTGTGATCGCATCTTCTCTTCACGCATCAGCTTGATAGATCAGTTGAAATTCAATCGCACTTAAAACTGTGAACTAGTACCTTAAGCTCATAAATACAACTGCCACATCGGCCTAAACTCTCCAATGTGCACGCATGTTGAAATACTGTATAGGCTTACTCGACCACATCCACTTCCATGGAAACTTGCAGTAAACCAACGAAAACCAAACCCCATCACCAAACACCACCACCAGCATTACACGACGCACGAAACTGTTTCCCGATATTGCCATAGTCCCAAGAAAGGTACATCTTAACTCAACGGGAAGCATGTTCTTGGGTTTCTTCTCCATGTGGCCACTTTGACACTCAAATGCCTGTAATATCCGAGCAATCCATTCCATATTGGGAAATTCTGATGTGCTGTATGTAGGCCACATGTACACAGGCTATTTAACTCAATAAACCACTTGCGCCGAGTCGTCTCATAAGATGACTGATCAGTTTGAACAGTGGATTGCTGCCTTGAAGAGGGTAGAAACAGTGAGTTCGACTCTGGGAACAGGTCCACCGGTGAATATCGATTTTCATGCCTGACCAGACGAAACGGTCGCTGACGAGGCGCTGGACAACCCGGATTTCCAGATGAGCAAGATCGAACAATGCGGTGAAATCACCTCGCCACATCTAGCTTGGTATTACAGGTAGAAGGAACCACGCGACACGTTACACAAGACTTTACCGAAGGAGGTGGACAAAGTCTAGCTGAAGTCTAGTTGATGCAATTTGTTCATTTGATTTTACCACCGTCAAGTCCGTTTTGCAGACAGCTTCGGGTATCAAGTACAGCAGGTCAAGTCTACAAGTGTAAGGATCTTTCGATTTAATTGAGGTCTATGGGCCTATCTTCAACATTTACGTTTCACTCAGACATAACACATATTTTGACAAATATAATCTTATTACAGAAAAATTCAACTATAAGTGGTATAAGGTTAGAAACCAGGCTAATATATTCTGCAGTGGGGGAAATATCTGGCTCACATTATACGAGCCAGGCACCGAATTTACGAGTTTCCTTAGGGTCATCTTGACAAGGGAATTTTACGCTGTTAGATGAAACAAAAGTCTTAGATTTGTTTTTTACCAAGACTGTCAACGAGACATCAAAAAGCAGTGGATAGTACAGGCAGCAGGACACTGGCCACGGAAGTTTGCATCCACTTCGCAGTGCATTAAATCTTCTTAGCATAACCGACTAGATCTGAAATAGATGGTCCTGAAGAATCGGGTTAGCAGCAGGCCTCATCTTAGCCGAACGTTATCTGTGCGATGTAAGTTGCGCATAGTAGTTTACCGTCTCAAAGCAACGTTTTAGGTAAAGATATAATTATGAGTAGGAAGGTGGTTTTGAGAAAGTTAAAATCTAGGCTTGGAGCTTTTCTGGCAGACCAATAACCCCGATGATGGGCTTTTCATAAAAAAACTTTCGAGCTAAGTAACCAACTCTAACCGAACGTGTATATTTAAAGTTTTTAGTAAATATCTGTTGGTAGGAGCTCAGTCCATTATTTCCAAGACTTGTTACAGCATTATTGAGATTTTTGACTCTGGGAATTTTTTTTATTAAGATGTCTGCTAGTCGACAGGCGGGGCACCATAAGAGCCAGCGTATCTTACAGAGAACCCTACACAATGATTCTTATATAGATAAGAAAAGGTGGTTTGAAACCAAGTAATGTTTATTTAAGCCACAACAGCCGATTACACGGTAGGATAACTTGCCATGCTGGCAATGCCACACATGTTGTTTCTGTTGCGGGTCATTTTGACGTATCCATGCTCCCCCCCAGGAGCGCCCCCAGCTGTTCTTTACTAGCCAGTAAGGCAGTTGGTCTTCTGTGCCATAGCCAATAACCAGCACACCATGGTTAAGCGCATCAGGAGAGCACGTTTTGCTAACAAATACGCCATGGCTGAAAAAAATAAATAGACCAATTTTACGAAAGTAGCAAAGAAAGAAGACAAGTAGCTCTAAGATCTTCTAATGACCGCCTACATAAAATTATTTTTTTCCGTTTACTTCTTTTAACTGATCGGAGTTTTCCTGACACGCGCTGAGGATAAGCTGAGCATATTTATATATCTTAATGTATGGGTCCTTTAGTATCTTTATAATAAACAAATAAGATATATCGCCCTTGAAACCAGTTTTAAAATCATGTTTGCTGTCTTGTGGTGAAATTGAAACAATTTTGAGTGAAGTTGTCCATCATGTGGCCCATACTAATGTGAACGTAGGGAATGTGATTGATGCGTGAAGTACGTCTTAGGTAGCGTTAGACAGTCATATGTATCGTGAATTTGTTTAAGTACACTTCTTAAACATGACAAAAACTATACAACTTATATATGTGTTTAGGTCAAATATGAGGTTATAAATCGGTACAATTGCTTGTGCCTGCATTCCCTCAGTTTTTGTATGCGGTCAATTCACACAGCACACAACTGCAATTCAGCCAATGGGGAACTCGTGCAAAACAACTCAGATTGGAACTGTTGAGGTGCTAACCATACATTTTTGTTCTGCTAAATCACTTCTATAGACCTACTTTAGCAAAAGGCTGTGCTTGTATAGCAACCCGCTTCCGTTGTGCTCACGTCCAGAGGATTAGTTAATCCCAACTTGACAACTTATAACATGCAATTCTAGGATTGGCACTGTCATTGGGCGTTGTGTCATCCACTGTAAACTGCGTGGCCATTTTCTCCATGAATTTATTCCTCCGACTGATTGAAATTCTAAAGAGTACATAACAGTGAGGGATGCGACATCCCCCCAAAAAGGAATCTATCCATCCTTTTCAGTGCAGTATATTAAAGAAATATCCCTTAATACAAGGGAGGTCCGCCGAGGTGCTAGGGATTGTGACTGTCTACCAAGCAGTGAGGGGAACAACGTGTCGTCACGCCAGAGGCAGGTCACACACGACTCGAGCGCTCGATTGACAGGGAGTGTTTAAGCGGACCAAATACACACATCTCTCGTAGGCCTGTGAGGGGAACATTAGAGACTACATGCACTACCGTAACTTATCCTTGTAGAAATCATACTTGAAGGCACTAACAGAGACAGTAAGTGTTGACATCACAAGGTTTGAGCGAAAGCGTAAGAGCGTAAATTTTGGGAAAACAATGGCGGTTGAAACAGTGATTAACTGTGCTGTAATCTGACCTGTATGACATAAATCCAGGATCGCTAGCGTCGATTCCGACAGATATGGGCCCTTTGGTGGCAACAGCCCATTGAAGGCTCAGTTCATCGCCATGTGGCAGTTCGGCGTATCCAGTAACATTGGCAACAACCAGGTCCGCTCGATATCTGCAGACTCCGTCCTGCATAGGGCAAATTACACATGTTAACTGGAAGGCATTACCCGAAGGATAACCCTGATGGAAGTTAGAATATAGGAAAATTTGTAATCTTGTATATTAAGCTCATTGCTCTACACTTTCCTTTGAATACCAGCGAAGAGCGAGTTAAATTTTAGTGAAGATAAACAGCGCAGAACAGGTAGAGGCCATTTTATCGCCCCCCTCCGCCAAAAAATTTTTCAGCACGTGACCGCAGCTTTCTTCATACAGAACAGCATTCTGGATTTTGACGGCCAGTCCTGTTTAGCCTCCGGACAAATCTCACCTAGAAAAAGGATTGTATGTGTAAAGTGCATTCCTGACTCTTATCCACTTCTCTGACTCTAAAGAACCAGAGGCAGCATAGGGTAATTTGAATGAGCAAACACTTTTCCCGCGGGTCTGGGATGGTGTTAGTATAACTGCATGTCGTTTAAAATAGCAGATGGCCTTCCGTCTCTACTGTTAACTCCCTTAAAATTACTCGTCTCGCTCGCTCTACCCCTGCACCATGCATGTCCTCCGCCTACAGTTGTTCACAGCACTGCATTTCCCAATCCCAAGTGTGGACCACCTGGGATTGCAACCCACGACCTTTGGTTATTCAGTCGAACACTCTACCATTGAGCCACGGGCTCGCTGCTTTGTCGGTTGCGATCGGGTATATGATGATAATGTGTGGCTCACCCATCTGCCTAAGGAAGTATGTTCTGTTGTGCCCTGGAGCTCAGAATAGAGCCCTCATAAGCGGTCGTATAGAGACGTGTAGCATATGTTGATAAGGTAGATAAGGCTCAATGTTAGAGAGTTTGACTCAATAACTAAAGGTCGCGGGTTAGAATCCCAGGTGGTCCACACTTGGGATTGGATATGACTGGCTGAAGACGGCTTATAAGCCAGAAATGGTCATTCCGGTCTCCCTTGTCTTTGTCAGTTCCACTTTATCAGTATATATATATATATATATTAATTTAAGTTCAATTTTTTACGGTTTAATTCCCTCCGAATCCTTATTTACCCTTGTTACCTGAATGAGGTTCAAGGGGCTTAACAAGTCTCTTCAGCATGGTCTTATTAAGGATACTTGGTGTATTCTTCCCTCAAAGTCTTCGTCGGCTACACTACAGTGCATTGGGTAAATGACACAAATGCATGTTAAACTTTTTTTTATTAAAACAAGGGTCATTAAAAATATTTTGATTATCCGAATGGGCAGTTCATTTAGCAGGTATTTTCTCCTGACCTAGTCTATGCTGTTATTTTACTTCTTCTGGCAAAGCTTACGACACCGTCGATATCTAATTAGACATCTTATGAACACTGTAATTAGATCTGCAGGTATGTATGAAAATACAGAGAAGTTTGGTTCTGGATACGTGTATGATGTATGCTGTTTCGTTGGCCACCTAATTTAGCAATTTGGTTGCTGAGAGGATTTTCAGTCCGGTAACTTTAAAAGACGCACACACAGTTAATTTGATTTGCCAGGGCATTTCACTTGAAAGCGTGACAAGTGATCTTTCACAGATCCCTGTGCAGAAACTTCTGCTAGTGCTCCAGGAGTCACTATCGAAACTGAGAATAATAAATGTTCTTTAATCTATACGAATAACAAAAAAATTAGTCTTTTTAGTTTATTTGAAGCCCATCTGTAAGGCGAATTTGTAGACAAGCACACGGTATTATCACAGTTTTAATACTAAGTCTTATTAACCTAAGAGTTTTAGTGTGGTTTACAAGCTGACAATGGGAAACCACGTGGACTTTCTGAAATTCTGAGGTCGGTTTGCAAACAATATTGTAGGCAGTGTAGGTTACTCGATTCACCTAGACTAGTGGCTCCAAACAGTCATGCAACAATCTTTTCGATAGATTTCAACTCATCATCTAAGAACAAAGACTTGGTAACGTTGTGGACGCTATCCTTAACAAAGGACCTGATTGTGACCTTAAAAGATATGTTCATCGAAATGCAACCTCATCAAAGTGACTCGAAAACCTTAAAATTTTCCCGCAAAATCCACAGCTTAGCTCAATTTGTTGCTTCGGGTTAATCCTGCGCTAGGACTCAGTTAATAAGGGGCATCTAATGTACGAAGTTTCCAGATATTCCCATCCGCTAAATTACAATCTGTAATCACATTTGGACCGTATAAATGCACTTGGAGTGCGTAGGCGTTCATGCGTTGAAGTCAGCTCCTATGTTCATTTTAAGTAGTGTATCCCAGGGCTCTGCCTATTGGCCGTTTCTCTGCCTAGGCTATATTAAATAGCGTGTCAACAAACTATGCTGTAGCGCCATCATGTTTACTGACGATGTCGAACTCTGGGAAGCCACAACGTCTGACATGGGTAGGTACACACTTCAAGTGTCTGGACCGGTTTGGCCCGTGATCTGCTCTTTGATAACTACGTTTAAACCTTGGTATGTTTTTGGATCAGTGACAAAGCTTACCACTTCGAATACGTTCTTCATTGGAATAAGTGAAGAAGAAGAAGAAGATGATGATGATGATGAAGGCTGTTCGTTCACCGGAATCATGGCTTTATTTCTCTGAGCTTTCGAACTCTTACTGGAGTCCATCGTCAGAGATAAAACAGCAACATAAACGAGAAACATTTAAAGAGGGGGACGGGGCCAATCAGACAGCAGTGGCGCCAGTCCGGAGGTGACTACACATCGCCCTGTATGCCGGCACCAGATCGATAAATCGATTGGCTGAGTTCTCATCGGAGGTCCAGGCTTCAATCAATTCTCGGCTTGTATTGCATCTGGCGTGGGCGATGATCTTTGTGGCTGCGAAGTTAAACTCGTGAGCCAATTCGTAGGTTTGGGCAGCCACTTGCGATAAACCGTCACCCCGTCTCACAGCAAGCTTATGTTCGTGTATGCGTGATCAAAGCATACGTCCAGTCTGTCCTGTGTAGTAACAGGAAGAGTTTTGGCACGGGATGCGATACAGTACTCCCGACTGCTCATTCGGATTTAATCTGTCCTTGATTCTGATGACCTTACTGCGCATGGTAGCTTTGGGTCGGTGTGCGATTCCAACACCAAGTCCAGCAACAATGCGCTCGGTCGCTTCTGACACGTTCTTGATGTATGGCATCGCAGGCCATATCGTCGGGGTTGGTTCTGGTTGGGTCCTCCGCGGTCGAACACGTAGGCATCGGCTTATGAACGCCTTCGGATAGCCGTTCCGCATAAACTGGTCACGGAGGTAACGGGCCTCACGTGCTTTTTCCACCGGGTTGCTGCAATGAGTCTGGATGCGCTTGAATAGTGTTCTCAATCAGCTTTGCTTGTGAGCTGTGAAAAGTTAGAAGTTGTGTGGGGTTCGTCACTTTCCAGTAGACAGCCGTTTCTATTTCACCATTGGGACGTTGCACGACGAGTACATTAAGGAAGGGGAGCTGCTGCTCTTTTCCTTCTTCCCTCGTGAATTTTATAACTGCAAATCCAGTTCGAACGCTCAGACGAATAAAACCATGATTCCGGTGAACGAAGACCTTCTGTTTCACTTATACACACACCTGGAATGCGGACTTTCACCTCAATTCTTCCTTGGAATCTCCGGTGTTCTAATGACCCCTTCGCTTAAACCATTTTCATAGTATTTAAAGGCAGTTAAACAATCAAAAGCTATCATTTGCTCTAAACAAGCGTTTGCACAACTTAGTCGGGAACCGTTCGGTCTCACTCGGGAGTATGCCCTACAAGCTTGGTTTCCGTGGCTCCAGAAGGAGCATTAACTGTTGAAACTAGAGCAAGCGAAGGCAATGGAGATAGTGGTTAATTTTGATCTGCCTGAATTAAATTTGTTTCCTCTAAATCATAGAGAGTTTGATACGATCTTAATCAGGCCTATCAGATTGTTAGTTGTGAATACATCCTACGGTTTGCTGACTTCTCTGAAGTAACTGAAACAAACTGCCAAAGTAAACATCCCATCAAACGGTAGATGAACGTGGACAATATGGACGTACACACGACCGAATGACGTCTCGCAGAGGGTCGTTGGAGCCTGGAACGGACTCCCTACAGCGACGATGCTTTCAGACACGACAGAGGCATTGAAATGCAGGTCTGATACTCTTTTGTTGAGAACCTAATGTACACGTAATAGAAAGTGTATCGGGGCTGCAGTTTGTGGCTGGTACACTCACTTTCTAGAATTATTGCCTCAAAAATGGATAGTCTTGCTGCCGGGGTATGAATGGGAAGCTCGGGATTGAAATTCGTATAACCAAAACAAAGTGACATATACAGACCTCGCAAAGACGCAGTATTATTTTTTTCTTTTGGAAATTCCTAACCACTCAGAATAAAATGGTTGATAAAGTGATGGAAACGTGGGAAGGTATCAAAATTTTGACCTACCTTCGCAGTATATTTGTAATCAACTTCCGCTTCGACCCCATACTTTTGGGCGTACTGGAAGGCCTGTGGCATTAGGCCCCCGTTGCAGCCCTGGTTGCCATAGTCCCAACTGCAGTCCATCAGCTGTTGTTCTGAGAGGCTGCGCAATGCTCCGGTCTTGATCTGGACGGCACCCTCGATGGCACCGTTGGCGGAGAAGGACCAACAGGCTCCGCATTGACCCTAACAGGTTAAATTTAATTTATTTTAGCAAAAAATGCATTCTGGAGCCAAGATGAGGGAAGGTCACGTAAAGTTAGGTCCTCTGGAGGGTTCTTTCTAAGCATATCATCTGAATTAAAAGTATGCTGTTTGGCAGTGGAGGACAGTTTAACCGGAATATTTCCTGCGTAATTTTATTTTAACAATGCTTATGCATTTAGCATTAAATGACGTGAAAAATATGGTTTCCAAGTGGTTTTTACTAAAAAGCATGCGTACTTTACTCGAGTGCGGCAAAACGCTTAAAATGTAGAAGGGTTTTCCGCACCAGGCTGTCGAGGGTCATCTACATCTGTAATGCCTATTTGTATGCATAGTTTTAGTCATTTTAAGTTTTAAAATTCAACCCGAATAAGGCTTAATCTAAAGGGGAAGGTTTGGAAGAAAACGCATCCCAAAATGCATCAAACAATTGGCTTTACCGATATTTGGGAGGTTGCTCTGAACCCGTGTTCAGTCTACCTCTTGCGGGACTAATGCAAGATGCCGTAAGGGAACAGTGGTATTTCTGTGATGGTACCAGCCAATTTATCCTATGACAGAGAATTCTGGTCAATTTAATTATCCACGCAGTCAAGGAGAAATAGGACAAGAAGAGAATTATGTGCTGGTTGAGACAGATGATCGTCAAGCACCAGATTTTCATCACGCTTCTACTTACTGATCAGTCTCAAACAGACATTTCGACTGTGTGAAAAATCGCGATTTCAAATTCACGTGGCATAATTTATTATCAGTCAGTCCTGATTTTATGTTGACAATGGGCACATGTATTACGCTTGGAAGATTCGGGTCTAGATTCAATACGACGGGTCGCATAGTTACGCGTAGTCAAAAATCGAGAAGTTCTACCTAAAAAGACAAAATACAATTCCACCTGATCGACATTTCATTTTTTTCAGACTAACGAACCAATCACTCAGTTCGAGCAACGTTTTGACCGTTTCTTTTTTCAAGCTTACCATTAATACATATTCTAGTTATTAAACGTTTTGTTAACCATGCCCTTTACTGACACAGCATTTGAAGTCTTTGGTATGGTCAATTTATCGGGAAATAAGGGCGACAACAAATATACGTGATTGTGTTTGCAGAAGATTAATTTCAATAATTAAATCGCAAATATATATTTCTAAATTTGCTAACTAACCTGATTCTTGACCGATGTAACAGCACCCTCCTCATGCCAGTTAACGCTGTCTGGAAGGGTTCCATTTAATGGCAGACTTATTGCTGCCTGCCGCCTTAACTTCATAAGTGCCATCCCCCTTAAACAGAGATATTTCTCAGCAAATTCATGGGGCGTCAGGTCACTGAATTCATTTAGTCGCACTGCATAGGTTTCCAGATGGTGACGATATCGTTGATTGTGTCGAATTATGAAGTCGAGGTTGTTAAAGAATGCACGTTTACGTTGGATTTCCTCTTCCATACTGAAGTAGTTTTTCTTGAAGGCCAATTTCCAGGCCTTCCATAGTTCCCGTCGGACATAGGTCTCACCTACGGTCCACCCTCTGCTGACAATTAAAAAGGCAAATAAAAGTGCAAAATAAATGAAAAGCCGCATGGTTGTCCTGGGTAGGTTATGCTGTCGGCCTTGTGTGTAAGTAAATATGCTGCAAAGACTATTGCCTATAACCAATGAACTGAAGTGTGTAAGGCTAGAGACGATCAAACGGTATTGGCCACCAGAGGAGGCAGCTTTGCGTTTTCAGTCGGACTAAGCGAGTTATTTTGCATATTTTTGATACAGCCAGCCCACTAGTCACCCACAAAGACGTGTGCGTACGAACAGCTACTTGAACGTTGGTGCATAGGTGAACTGGCGGTAAGTGGTAATATGCCTGATAGAGAGAGCAGAATTCATCCGTTGAATGTAAATCGGGATTCGTTATTCTCGATGTATGTACATCATGTGTTTTGAATTAAACATGCAGTAATCCAGCCGGTCGTCTAATTAAAGATTTGTTGTGAGAAAAGAGAGGCAGGGAACGAGCATATATCACCTTCTGTAGTACGATTAAAAATTGAAATTGAATGAACACAGTTGATTTTGATTAAAGAGAGGAAATAAGACTTGTCCAGTGCATATGTGAACCCCTAACTATAAGGCCAAAAATAATCTTTTTTATCAAGTGCACAAGCAGTAGAGTCGCACAAGTGCAATGCAGCTCACTTCTTGTTTTTTTTTGCATTTCCCAACGAAAATCTGCCTTAAGTGCGGCGAAGAGGCTTTGCATGTACTGTTTCGGTCAATTAAACTGCAAAATGTGCCTTACTGGGAAGAGGATGGCAGGTGCATGCATTTTACGCATTTGGCATTCCAGAAAAGCTTGCCATTAAATTCGCAATCCTGTCAGTAGCCATGTCATGCTGGTGCTGCTGTTGATAGGACCAGAAAATTGGAAAACAATGGAAGCTCGTGCACGATGTCCGCGTGCACAAGAAGAATGCTTTGGCGCGAACGATGAAGACAAAAACATGAAATGATAAAGCAGTTGCCTGGAGCTTCCTCCCAGTCAAGGACAGTATAAACTCCCTTAATATTCTCCTGAAAATGTTTGACACTAACACGTCATGTTGTGGTTGAATTTAAATAGACGTACTTTTCGTGCGCAGGAGACATTGTCCATATAGTTAATTATGGGAAGAAAATTAATTTTCATTTATTAAACAACTTCATACTCACCACCTCATGATTGTAAGTTTTTTATGAAATGCAGAACAGGTTGATGTTGATTTATGCAACTTAAGTCATACCAAATTAGAAAAACCTTAACCTGGCACCAGGAGCTCTTTATCACCATCTTGACGAAGTTGGAAATATATGCCAAAGGCACTAAAATATTACACGGTTTTTATCTGAAAACGATAGACAACAACGTCTGTGTGGCTTAAGTTCGCATGTTTTCAGCATGCTGTTCGTTTGCTTTAAGTATGCCTGTGAAGGATTTATTATTTCGAAAAGTTAATCTGAGTGAGCTGTGTTCTCTTGTTTTTCTCAAAATGTTTTCCTATTCACTGTCTGTGTCCTTCAATTTCTTTAACTATTGAATTGAATGTTTAAACGGACAAAAAGTTCTTATTTTTAATGAATTATAAGTCAGTGAATCGTATTTCTCACTCCACAAAATAATAGCATTGTTAAGCTGAATACGTTATTTTCAGTGTCAGTTACGCAGGAAGCTAAAACGATTGGCTTTCGGTGACAGGAGTGGATGAATTACCAAATTGTTCTTATGCCTTAGGAAATCATGCTGACACAAATAAGCAGTTAAATTGACTGAGATTTGTTTTTTATATTCACGTGTTCAAACACAGTTCACAAGACTTTTGAGCTTTAAGGAACTTCTTCGAAACCGTGGAGCTGTTACTGAATGCGGACTGCTGAACGATGTCCGGAAGAATTTTTTTTGCGATTTCTGAGTAGTTTGCGAAGATGAGGTACCAATTATAGCTAGTGAACCTTTCCCAGTAGACTTTCCCAAATTTATTCTGTTTCCTTCGTCGGAGAAGGCAGACAAAATTGAATTTACAAAGCAATTTGATATCATCTTGTTGGATACCGCCATGCCGACCTTTATGAGCATCTCCCTGGACAGGTTGTTTTTGCCCTAAGGCGAATGATAAAGCAGTGGTTGCGTTTTTAATGAACAACATTTGTCCGTCCCCTTGATTTCTTCATCGCATCCTACTGATAATTGAAGTAAATTATGGAGGGCCATTGGGTGGACGAAACTCGTGAACTTCAAAAACAGAGACCATTAACTCACGTCTATATAAGATGCAGCTTACGTTCAACAAAGCGGGTACTTCGATATCAATATTAAGTGTGGCAGATTATGCTCAAACTTCTTTGTGCGTTGGTTTCTGTTACGACCACTAACAACACTGATGCGGACTAACGAGTAATTAGTACATCATGAACCATGACCAACGATAAACGCGAGAGCTGCTAATACGATTAGCCACTTGCCACCATGGCAACTGCGTCCTATAAATACTGCAATCTTGGCGCCCTCATCACTCTCATCTACGAATGTCTCGGATGATTGGTTTGGAAGAGAAGATGAAACATCAGGTCGATAAATTTTCTGTTCCAGGAATTGCATCTTCTTCTTCTGAACAGCTTCCTGAAACTCGCGTCTTTGCTGCTATCGGCATTCCGCTATGCCGGCTACATTTCACGACTGCAAGGCTATTCAGGTAGAACGAGAACTTCGTCGCTCTGACCTTAACTGCGTTAAAGACATCGTCATGCTTGAGAATTTTTTAAAAAGGGCGCAATCCGTCCTAGGACCATCAGGTACCTTATCTCTTGGTCTTTATCTTTGACTGAATGCTGGGACGGCATGGTGCTTATTGGTGTTCGCTCCACTGTCAATTTGGCCCTCTCCTCTTGGATGGTTTGGGGCGGGATGTGTAGAGTATTTTGTTTACCACTGACTTTCTCTGATGCCAACATTTCCATGTCAACAGGAGGTACACTGTCTCCTATATCGTGCACGCAGCACATTAGTCGGGCTTTGGAGGGGCAATAAAGTCAACAGAGGAAAAAACACTTGTATTTGGGTGTGTCCGGTGACTTAACCCTGAGTCACCCACTCACTTCGCTCAAGGCCATGCGCATCACGGTTACACGTCCATGGCTGCGCCGATCTTACATTGCAATCGACTGCAGCAAGCACAGATATGCGCACTCAGGCAAATAAAGCTGTTCTCACCTTATGTAACACAACAGAGGACTTGAAACCAAGAAACTTAACTTGTTCGAGGAGTCCATAAGTGTTCCAACATTATAAAATATCCTAAAATGAAACTTAACACGGCCAGGAATCGCCCAGGCATCAGACAGCAGCCCAGCCTTCTGTATAGACCAGCCTTCACATCCAGACCTCTGTCAACCGAAACTTCGTCTGTTATTAAAGATGGTTAAGCTGTGCACAGGACTTACCTCCTTTATAGCAGGCTGTGGTTTAAGAACTTTCGGCTAAATGAAAGTCAGCTTGGTTAGTGGCTTCCGCCGACTTTAGAAACTTCAAACTGGTCGACAAAATTGCACCGACTGAAAATATTATAATTTGGGTTCATGAACCATGTCTCGAATGCCGAGTAAATCTGCAACGGACACTTATCAGTCTACCTGCAACACTGCCTACACCCACCTACTATGATATATGGTGGGGGCCTCGAAGCTCAGTTAGTTAGAGCGTTGGTTATACTAAAGGCTTCCCCTTGCTGGTGGGGGTTCAAATACCACCCAGACCGCTAAGTTTTTTAAAAGTGGGTCAAATGAATTATTCAAATCTGCCAAAGTCCCCTACTAATTAATTGTACTGGTAGTCATCTGGTGGATTCTAAATTGATTGCTAAGGAAATCTGACTTTGGCAGTCAGCTTACTATATCATAATTGATTGATTACATATTTTACAGTAGGCTCGGTGAGTAATTTGACCCAAGTGTGGTTAAAATCACGGCTCCCGGTGGGGATCTCGTAGCTCGGTTGGCTAGAGTGTTGCCTGTACTAAAGCCTGCCCCTTGCTGGCGTGGGTCCGAATTCCATCGAGGCCGCCGAGTTTTTACAAGGGGGCCAAATGAATTATGGTATATTTACCACTATCGGACTGGTAGGCAGTCCTTTTCTTGTGACCTCTGTCACTCATTTGAAACTTGTGCGCTCTGACAAGAAAGTAAATCATTTTCCACCGGTTTCTTTATTCATACGTTTTGCCGGATTCACCACGGTATTATCTAAAATTATACTTCCTTGTCTAACATATGTATATCTCTGCGTGAGGTATGAAGGTGCCAGTAAGAAACCCTAGATGTGGGGTGCCCGCATAAGTCCAGCTATTTTTCTGAATTCCCAGATGCACAACCACACCGCAAAACGGTTAAGTAAACATAAACGAGTCCGACAGAAGTCTGTATTTACGTGAATTCCGGTTCACCTTCATAAACACAATGTCAAAATATCGTCCAATGCACCCTTAATCTAACAAAACAGACTGCCCAGTTTTTACAGTGTTATGGAGAGTTTTTGAATTATAGTCTGTCAATTTCCTGCTGAACCTGATTTTTTAACTGTTAATTTGCCTATAACGCCTTTGAATTTGTCGGCTAGCAGTTTGCCTTCACAATCCGGTCTTGCTAAAGCCTCCGGATGTTTGGGTTTTAAGTAAATTAATTAAAGACTAATACGGGACATGATCCAGACCATCAAGGTTGAAAAATGTGTATGAAACGTTTGAAAGACATCGCGGCTGACTTTCAGGAAAGAGTAATTCACTTGTGGTCATGAAATTGATTCTACATATTTTTTATTTTCACTTTGCTTTCACGTGTCTTTGGCTTTAATCAAAAGGGAGATTTATAACTACCGTTTTTAATTCGCCAACGTGTTGAGGTAGACTTTTGAAAATGATAGCCGGCGGAACGGCTTTGGAGAAGTAACAAAGTACCCAAAGGACTATTTTGACTATTAGTTCAATATACGTCGAAATAAGCCTTAGAGGCAGGATTAAAAACTGGTCTCCTTTGTCTTGTATTCATTCCACTCACGTTCTTAACACTATCACAGTGGCTTTTTGTTGAACTGTGACTTCTCAGAGTATTATGCATAAACAGGCCACAACCATAAGTCTACGGATAGTATAAAAAGTGGATAAAAGTCTCTTTTTTTAAACCAACAGATAGAAAACAAGGGCCTAGTGCCTCGAAGAATTCTCCAGTTGATCATTTCTACCATAATTCTTACATAAGGTTGAAGGACTACTAGACAGCAAGCACTCATAAATAACTTCATGCACGGAACGCGAGTGCAGACAGCATTTTATATCCTCACTCCAGTATAAACTTTGAGGAAGACGAAATTTTCCACAAAGTAATTATGAAAAAATATTTTCTTGCATACATTCGATAACGTATATTAAAAATTTATAAGGCATCGAAAATCAATAGAAAAAAATAATGCTTCTTATGCAGTCAGTTTTTGCAGAGTTAAATCTTTGCAAGTGGCATGAAAGAATTTCATCCAAAAGTTGGCATTCTGACCTGACTGAATTGCCTTTAAATTATGCTGTAAGATAATCAATATCACAACGCTTAATAATCTTTTCCAAATAGAAAGCACATTTTTAGAATGTCGGTTGGCAGTTCGCGATATAGCAAGGCTCCTGTATACCTCAAAATCTTCAAACCTACACCGTATTTTGCAGCCCAAATAGGCGCCTTGCATCAAACACCTGTAGAATTATTCACCGCCTCAGCAAGTACTGCAAGCTGGCTGAAAACTTTAAAACTGCAAACTTGAAAAACTGAAAACTGAAAAACTGAAAACTTGAAAACTGGCTGAAAACTTGAGCAAGGATTTTAGTATAGTATCCTCCTTTTTTGACGTATGATATCGCTTTAAACGTTAGGAGAAATAGTGGTGGAGTTTTCAGCTGAATGCCCGGCAATGCAGGCGGGAAGAAATCAAAGGCGTTTAAGTGCGTCCGTTGCACAATCTGATGACTCTGTTGAATGGGGAACCTTTGAACGACAGAACATGTGGCTTTTCAGCTAGTTGACTCGGCTATTGTTAGAACATATGGATTTCTCAATTTCATATGACCTCCTGCACAATACACCGTACTGACAGCAGAAGGAATGGCTGAATACTTAATTATGCAATATGTGTGTAGTACTGACAAACTGTTGATAGCTAATGAATCTATGCTGTTATTTGGCTGAAGTTGATGACTTTTGGCTCTGATATTCATATCAATTTTCGAACGGATTATAAATTTAAGATGCAGTTTAAATTATTTACTCAAAATTTTATCAGGATTTTGGAGGAACTTTAAAAACCGAAAACTTCTCACAACCTTTGTGCCATCAGAAAATATAACATTTCACCCTTCGCATACCAGTTAATGTAAATGGTCACGATTTGGCGCCATCCCGCTGCATAAACAATAAATTATTCGGGCATTTTCATAGGCTAGCGCTTGCGCCAACATATAGGGGTGACAGAACAATCACCGGATGTGGAAAGATTGTTCATAAATGTGGTCGTCCATTAAACTACCCACATACATAATATGTAAACTGTACGTGAAATGGCGTCTGAATCAAAATTTTCAACTGGTAAAGTTTTAAACGCTATAGAATTTGATTTCAAAGCCTTCCTATTTCTGTGAAAGATAACTGAACTTTGCATGAGTTAATTCACTTACTGAGGTACGTGAACGGAACGAGAAAATTCGTCCGAATCGAAATGTTATCTAGGGATTATGTGAATGCCACTGAAGTTGAGCCCAAAAGCGTTTTATTCCAGGAACAGGATAACTGAACAAATAGGCAACAGAAATAGGAGCGTTCGTTGTATTTCGTCAGGCAAAGAGCTCGTCAGAGGAGGTTGGAGAGAAATCCTAATGAGACACATTTAAGGTGTGCTGAGCGAATTTTAGCAAAACGATGCGCTTATGGACGGAATTTGCAAATTTTCGCAAAAAACTGACAAATATGTACGAATTCCGCCATGGTTTATTCAAAAATGTTTTAAAGAGATTGCTGCAGCAGGTTTTCCATGGTTTATCTTTGCGTAATTTCTGCTAATGTAAAACCGTCAATGTAAACTGTAGTATTCCGATCAAAAGGAGTATTATTTTCACAACAAAAGTTTCTTACTAAGTGAATATCATCGAGGAATTAAGTAAGCGGCATGCCTTCAGTAAGATCTCTATTCTGATTGCTGCTGCAGCGTGATAAATTTCAGTGAAATGTATGTAACAGAACACCTCCTGATCATCTTTTTTTAATAGTGTCATATCGAGAATGCGTTAAAGCCCCTCGTTTTTTCGATGAAATTCATGCTCGATCTTCGAATAAATCCCTCGGAAATTCAGCAAGACAGGGAGAAAACTGCAGTGGATCTCAGTTTGACCGTCGAGTTTCGATAATTTCCACAACGTACTTCATGGCAGGCGGGTAGCAAGCACAGTGACTTGCGCATGAATTCATTTTATGCGATAATAGACTTACGCTGCATCTACCGCACTCTCTCCTCCATTATCCGTCTGTGCCCGGTGTCATGACGGAGTCAAAAAGACCATTAGCGGGATCGGGCACATGAGAGTGGCACTATGAAATCCATATGTAAGCGTTCCACCATGCTACCTGATCCACAGAAAAAGCAGTTGACCAGAATATTAACACACCAGCGGGAGAATAGGCACAACGGCACTCGTCTCAGCTCTCACAGTCTGGGTCTGCGTGCCGCTACAAGGGGGAACGTTGATGAACCGAACCCCTTGCAGCTGCGTCATGTAGCGAAACAAAATCAGTGAAACACGCTTGTCTGGGCTTTATCTAGAATATGTGCTGCCATTATGGTAATTCATTACGAGGGCATGGACAAAAAAACGAGAACTATTTGTTTAAAGCTTTTATATTCAAAATAACGTCTTAGAAGCATGAAAACTCTTCAAAATACTGTCCATTAGAGTATTTACTCTTTTTCCAACGAATTTTCCGCTGTTATAAAATTTTTCATATTCTTTCGAATTGATGCTGTTGAATGCCCTCAGTAATTTTTATCTTTACCTATTATACGTTCTTAACAGTATATCCTTCAGCTTTGTATCATTTATGGGAAAAGAATGAAGTCGCAGGAGGCTAGATTGGGCAAGTAAGGGAGCGAAAAACCGTTGTCATTCCGCTTTTCGCCAAAAATGGTTAAGTTCAAACGCGATGTGGGCACGTGCGTCATTGTGGTGAAGCAGATGGTCCCCCGATCGCCACAATTTAGATCATTTTTTCTAACTGAATCATGCAATCGTCTTAGCACTTGCAGTTAGGAATTTTGGTTTGCTGCGGCACCATCAGCAAAAAAATAAACTGCAACGACTCGATTGAGATCGAAAAAAAACAAGTCATCATGGATTTCAACTTTGATTTTACTTCTCGTGGTTTATTTGGCCTAGGCGATGAAGCTGGGTTCCACTGGCTGGACTGTGGTTTCGTTTCAGGATCATACCTCCTTTGACCCACACACGCCAACATTATTGGCTCGACCACAATGGCAGTCTAGCCGGTAAATGACGCCGGATTTTTGGTTGAGGGGGGATGGATCTTTAGGTTGCATGAGTTACCGGCGGATTGTCGCTTCCGGTCTGTGAGCCACGCCAATCCCCAATTCGCTCATTAGCCTAGCGAATTCTTCGAATACGCCAGTTATGTAAGGTATTGCATGCCAGCACTTCGGTTTTGGCTGCCTCTTCGGATTTATTCTTTTGGCTTCTCGCTTGCATTTCTCAACAAAACTCACAGGATATCCATTGACCGTGAAGAGTTTTCGCAGAAACTGGACCTCGGCCTTCTTGTCAGCTAGTTCAATGCAATGGTTTCCGCTCAATGGTATAGTGTTCTCACACAGTTCCGTTTCTGCGAGAGGGGGTGGTTGCTAAAATAGCTCAGAATGTGAGAGGTATTCGGCGCCTTCCTGTAAACTGCCGTTTTGAGTTCTTCATCACCCTTTCTGAATACCAGCACGTCGAGAAACGGCAAATGACACTTTTTTGTCTTCCATCGGAAACTGGATGTCGAGTTCAGATTCTTTGTGAAATCCTCAATTTTTTCCCGAGTGATAATGACAAATGTGTCATCAACATGCCACACCCAAAATCGTAATCGATAGTGGTCGGACGCCAGTGCCTCCAGTCTTTAAAATACTGCCTCAGCAATCAGGCCGGACAACGGCGTACCTTCGACCTGTTCAAACACGGTACCATTGAAGGTAAAAAATGTGTTCAGGCAGTGTTTAAGGAGTCCGTAAGGTGCCTTATTTTGAGTTTCATGTCCGCTTCGTTATAGTGCTCTTCTAGCAGTGTTGGTATATTTTCAACTGCGAGATGTTGTGTGATGAAGGTAAAAAGTGTCGTAACATCGAAAGGTACCATACATTCTTCATCCGTAAGTCGAATACCCTGATACTTTCGGATAGATTATTCTGCTGCCTATCAGACCCTGCGCGAACAAACAAATGGTGCTGTGGAAGGTCATACTCGGTAGAGGTGAGTTAAACATGCAGTGAGTTGTACAGTCTTTTATTCCTTAATAATGGGCTTGTGTGAGAGTTCGAAACTTCGGATGAATAAACATCTGGTCCCAGTGAAAGCCTTCCCGTCTTCTTCTATACAATTACCTAAACCTCACATATTCTTGAGCGCATATATATATATATATATATATATATATATATATATATATATATATATATATATATATATATAATGGTAGTTGGGCACTCACCGATCGGTTACAGGACTCACTCGTCCCATTGTGCTTTGGGGCTAACTCTCAAGCCCCACCAGCAGCCGTAAGGCAGCTTAGGATATAGGCAGAATAACATGTCCGACAAAGACAAGGGAGACTGAAATGGCCATTTCTGGCTTATTAGCCGTCATCAGCCAGCCATACCTAACCCCAGGCGCTGCGGCGCCCGAGGCTCAAATTCCCGACCTTGTTGGGCAGAAGTCCAACGCTCTACCCACTGCGCCATGAGGTCGTTGTCATGCCGGTTTCGATCGGGAATATAAGCAATGGTAGTTGGGCGCTCACCGATCGGTTACAGGACTCACTTGTCCCGCTGTGACTTACGGCTGCTGGCAGGGCTTGAGAGATAGCCTTAAGGCACAACGGGACGAGTGGCGCAGTGGTTAGAGCGTTGGACTTCTGCCCAACAAGGTCGCGAGTTCGAGGCTCGGGCTCCGCAGCGCCTGGGGTTGGGTATGGCTGGCTGATGACGGCTAATAAGCCAGAAATGGCCATTCCAGTCTCCCTTGTCTTTGTCGGTCATGTTATATATATATATATCGGCATCCAAAGACATTTAATTGGAATAAACTTAAGTTCATCGGGAATAAAATAACTTTATTATGTAAATTTTTGACTCTGGTACCGCAGTTCCGTTACATAAAATGGGAGATTTACAAAGCACAGTTAACTTTAAGTGGTATCTAGCATAAGATTCTATGGTTTGTCAGCTTTTAAACCAAAACGCTTTGGCTTAAGTTAGTTATCCGGTCGATAGTGACTTTGGTCACGAGTTTCAACCTTGGGCGCCGCAACGCCTGTGGTAAGGTATGCCTGGTTGATGATGGTTAATAAGCCAGAAATGGCTATCTAAGTCTCCCTTGTACCTATACGTATAAAGAGGTAACGCTGTGGGACGTACACAGTAACTAACCAACTCGCAGGTTCGTCGCGCAATAATCGAAACCCTGGCAAAACGTTTTTCTGGGCTTTTAACTAGGAGCTTCAACAACTAGCTAATCGAAATTCTAAAAGGTCTTTTTGATTAGAGAGGATTAGTTATACAATGTTAATACATTGATTATCGTGAAGTACTATCCGAATGTATTTTAGGTGTGAAAAGATACCGGTGTTTTGCCCCTTCCGACCATCCGTAAAATCGACACCCGGTAATAAGTGCCTACCCAGGAAGTAATCATTTTCTCCTCTATTTTTGATGAACTAATAAATCAAAATATGTTTTGTAGATTTGTACAAATTATTCTTTTTTACCATTTTGTTGCATAGGATATGTTCAAATTTGAAGCTTAAATAGAGGGTATATTTCAGTTTGTAAATACGTTATCATTTAACAGATAATTTTACACTTGACTCGCATTTGCACTTGTATTTTAGGTTTCCAATCTACTTGCAATGCAATTTACATTTAAGATCGCTCGTGATGCTAATAAAATGTTAAAATGGATGTGGAGCATATTATATGTTTCATAAGGAGCAGGAAAAATGGAGAGGTACTTTGCTGTATAAATAAAACTTTCGCGGTCCCAAAAAGTGCACAATTACAAATATTTGTAGACTGAAGTATACAAATTCCTAAATTGCTCATTTTTGAGATGATCTAATTTGGTACTAAATCGATATATCTTGGAATATCGTTATGTCTATTTTCTATAAAAAAATCCTTGAAGTTATAAGGGTGTCTCAAGCCGATGTGCCAAAAGAGTTTTACCAACTCTAGATTTTGCAGGTGACAGACAAATGTGCTGATTTAAAAGCCGGTATTGCCGCTTGACTGAAATATCTTGGATTTATTTTGCACGATGATCAATACTACAACCAATCCTAAGTAATTTTTTAATCGAAACCAAAATTAGGAATATTAGTTAACACAATATCTCGGAGTACATTAAACATTTTTATTTGAAAATTACAATAGCATAGTACTACTCGTTCGTAAAATAGATATTACGTTGTTATTCCATATTAAGGCATTGTCTTCGACTCCTTTTTCATTGAAATTTCAATTCTAGTCCGACAATATCATGCCCGGAACGCCTATCACCCTGCCCTATGCATAATTTTTCCACAAAGTATTGGCACGGTATATTCAGAATGATTTTCTCCAAGTTAGCCCATTTATATCGAGGAGATTGTAAAGCCGAAAAATTCTCACGACCTTTGTGTCAGCAAAACCTATCATATTTTACCTGTCATGCCCCAGCTAACGTAAATTGTCCCGATTTTTCGCTTACTTTGCTGAATATACAGTAAATTATTTGTGCACTTTTGTAGCTCAGCAACCAGACCAATACATGGGTGGTGATAGTGCAATCGCCCGTTTACAAAGGTGGTTGTCTGTGAAGCTACCCACATACAGTGAGCGATCGATTCCATACAAAGTTAACCGAATTTCACAAATGTACCTTCAGTTCAGAAATAGTACGCAATTGTAGCTTGTTATATCGATCATTTGCTGCATAATCCCGTAAAATTTTGGGCAGGCAAGAATGTCGTTTTTTAATACACTTCTTTTCGGTTGTCTGCAAAGACGCGCTCAGTAAAAATGGCTACTTAGGTAGCAGCCACTTTTTTGTTTATTTTCTTCGCCTTGATAAATTTAAACAACCCAAGAATAACATAAATATCACTCAGTTGACAGCTAATCACATCTTCTTTAAAGTTAATACTCAAAGAAAGGCAATCTTTTGGTTTTACAAAGTTCCCTATTATGAGATCGTTTGCTTAGTAATGCCGCTCATGAAGTATGAAACATAGTCTGCATCAATTGCCAACTTTTATGAAGGTAATGCGGTGTCTTCCTAATGGCTTAGAAGAATGAATGATTTTCCTTACTCGGAAACCTTCTAGTTTGGAAACACTAAATGCAAGTCCTACGGCGATTTGGGCTCAAACACATTATGGAATTGGAAAACTTTGTCAACCTTAAAATGCGTTTCCAGTGAGTACAAACTATGAGGAAGAGGTGATTTGCTACCAAGTGAGCAAAAGAGGAAATATTTAGCTTACGTGTTCTTCAAATATGACTGAATTTAAAAGGGCTTCGAAAATCAATAGAAAAATGCACACAACATAAGTAATCAGTTTTATCTAGTGCCGTTTTTGCAGGCAGACAAAAATGCGTATATTTCAAAGCCGGCATCCTGATGTATCCGACAAATCTTCGCATTAGGCCGAATGCTTGTTAGTTTTAAAACCCTTCTAAACTACTCCTTCCCAAACGTAAAGGCATTTCAGAAATTCGATAACGTTGCATGAGATCGGTCACTTACTGAAGTACGCAAAAGTTAAGAGAAAATTTGTCTAAATCGAAATTTTACCTAATGCTGCTGCAGTTGATCCCAAAGGCGTTTGATTTCTGTGGCGTATAGTTTAACTAATAGGCTACGCAAACAGGAGCGTTCGTTCTATAAAATCAGGCATAGAGCTCGTCAGATAACCCTGGAGAGGAATTATTATGAGATACGTTGAGTGGATTTAAGGAAGATGGTGCACTTGTCGATGCATTTTACAAATTTTCCCAAAAAGCCGATGAATATATGGGAATTCGCCCTCGGTTAATTAATAATTTTTGGGAGATTGCTGCAGCAAGTGTATCATTGTTTCTCTAGGGGTACTTTCTGCTAATCTAAAACAGTCAAGAGAACTCGGCAACTCATACGTAAACTGCATTTTTCCTATCAAAAGGAGTTTTTTCACAACACAAAGTTCTTTCTATGTGAAAATCCCTGAGGAATTATGTGGAGGTCATACCCTCGGTGAAAACGACAAATCTAGTTGCTGAAGAAACATGGTCTACTTTAACGGAATTTATGCAGCAGGACACATTCTAATCGTGTTTTTTTACTATTACTCGTGTCAAAAGTACAGCAATGTTCCTCGTTTTAAGTTTTGCGGAAATAACTGCACGAACTTGGAATAAATCCTTCAAACGAAACAAATATTGCTATTCTTCTCTCCTTTGACTTTGCCCGTAATTTTATTCCACATAAATGCCACGTTCATCATTTCCCGAAGAAATTAAAAAAAAGAACAATAGAGGATAAGTTCATGGAACGAATTGTATTCGTACCGACATTTCAGGAATTTTCTCGTTTCCAGCATCGGATTAGTGCGGTTGGTGCTCCTGTTGGTTCTCAGTCATTCGCACTTGTCACTTGCCTCGTATTATAGCCATGCTAGACACATGGACTTTAATGTGTTTGTTTGTTTCTGAAAAGCTATTACCGTTCCGAGGTTGACCGATGGCGGGATCGCGTAATCTTTGTCCCCTTTGGCGTAGTTGTAGCCAGGTCAGCGTGCTATCGATCTCTCCCAGGTAAGTGGGCAGACTGATCAGTTGTTGTTACTTTTCTGAGTCGATTTCAGCCTCACAGGCTCGTCGATGTGGCCGTTAGACTTAGATCACGTGACCACCGACCACAACGTCCTATCATTTCCGTGAGCGTCGGTTCTCGGTGCCGTGGGTTCTCCTATCCTATTGGCTCTGTCTTAACTGGTCTGGGCCTTGTTCAAAGCGCAGGCTAGGTGGATGCATGTATGCAGCTCGGTTGAGAATGCTAGTCTAGGACCAATTTTCGAACATCAGTCGGGCCATCTTCTCCTTGGCTCGGCCGATCATCCTCGCTTTCTCGAAAGCGAAACTGTGGTTCAGCTGTTGTATGTGGTCTTTCTTAAAAAAATTTCCAACCATCTTATCGTTACGCAACAAATATCAGTTATATCCTATGGTGCCAAAATTAAGACAAGTGGAGCTCGATCAGATGACTTCATCATATTGTTTTAGTTGGCGCTCCAGACGTGTAAATCGAGTACGGAGTGCAAAACCTCAGTGGCAACAAGTTGTGACTTTCCTTCTCAGCATAAACTGCAGGTGATAATTTATGAAGCCAAAAATTTAGAACTTCCGAGAATACGAAAATATTAAGGATGTCGTCGCCCTGCTCACCGATGAGGGACACTCAACAGTCATCGTGGGTAAGGATATGTACTGGACTAAACTGGACAAGCTCTCGGTGGATAGGGATTCTTTTGAGCCGTTGGCTGCCAGCGACTTCGGGGAGCGTGTAAAAGCCATGCACAAGTCGATAGGCAAGTTTTGGAGTACAGGTACCCTCACGTCAAGGAAAGCACTGGCCACGGAAGCCGCTGATATCGCGGTGGCACGCTTCTACGGCCTGTCAAAGTACACAAACCTGGAGTGCCCCTTCGCTCCATTGCCTCTTTACATGGCAGCGCAACCTTTGGTCTATCAAAGTGGCTGTACCAAAAATTGTCTTCCTCGTCAAGTACTCAAAGCGATAGGTGAATTCTGATTAAGAGAACTTTACGCGCATCCAACATCTAGAAGTAAAGAATGACGAGGTGATGGTGGCATTTGACGGTTCCTTCCTGTAAGCATGAACGATATTTTTCAAGTGAATATAAATCCAGTTTATGTTTGTATGTATCTGTTGTGTCCGCCCGTATGACATCGTCTGGAAGTACATCCCAGGTACCGCCAACTTGCTCCAAAAACGAATGGCGACGAACATCTAGGGAGGATAAGGCTAATTGAAGATACTCCAGTTAAAATACATATATAACTCTAAAGTAGTGAGTAACATATTCACATAGAAAGAAAATAGGTTTGTAACAGTGGGATTTAGGTTTCAGTCGTCCACCATTATCTCTATATATGTGCAAAGCTTTGGTAGGATGTAGCATTGCCTTCCTGTAAGAATGAACGGTATTTGTCAAGTGAATATAAATCCAATTTATGTTTGTATGTGTCTGTCGTGTCCGCCCGTATGACGTCGTCAAGGGGTACATCCCAGTTACTAAAAACACACTGAAAAAACGAATGGTGAAGAACGTCCAGTTGGGATAAGAATCATCGAAGATATTCCAATTAAAATACATATGTTACTTTAAATGAGTGAAAAAAATAATTTTGTAACATTTGGATCTAGGCACAGTAATCCTGAAGGATCGAAGATTACCTCTATCAAATAATAGATAGTACAGCTATCTGTATGTGTGTGCAAAGCTCTGGTGTGATGTAGCAGTGGCTTCCTGTAAGAATGAACAGTATATTTCAATGAAATAAAAATCCAGTTTATGTTTGAATGTGCCTCTCGTGTCCACCCATATGACGTCCTCTGGGAGTCCGTTCCAAGCACCAACAACTAGCTGCGAAAACGCGTGGTGAAGAACATCCACGTAGGTTAGTTATTGTGGCCAATGAAAAAAGTCTTCGATGTGTAGAGCACAGTCCTGATTCCTTAGCAAGCCAGTATATCTGTATGTGATCGCCTCAAACCTACCTGTACTCAAGAGGGAAAAGGTCAAGAGCATCATGTCTGCAGTTGTATTATAAAGGCTTTACACACTTCACGACTGTTGTTGTCCTCCTTTGAACCCTTTCCAGCAGTTTTTTATCTTTTTTCAGCCACGATCATCACACCTGAACTCCATAGTCCAGGTGTGAACGAACACACATCCCGTATGTTTTTCTAAATATTTTCTTATCGATATCTACGAAAGTTCTTTTAATGGCAAATTGGACATTGGACACCTTTTTGGCCACCCTAACACATTGAGCGGAGGGCCTTAGGGAGGACAAAATGGTGATTCCTAGCTCCTTTTATTCGGGTAAATTTGACAGGCACCTTCCGTCAATGAAGTATTGATGGGAGTTGCCCATCACGCTTGCCTTCTTCGTTTAGGGACGCAGTGCGACACATTTCTCAAAGTTGAACTTCATTAGCCATTTATCGCACCATTCAGACAGGCGGTTGGGTCCTTCTTGTCAGTCTGTTCATCAGTATTGCATCAGATTAGTTGCCATACCTTGATGTCGTCTGCAAGCATGATTCCCGTTCTGTCAAATCCATTCATACAATCATTGACATCAATTAAGAAAATAAATAGCTGAAGAACGGAGCCCTGAGGTACACCACGCACAACCGGCATGGAAATAGATTTAGCTTCAAGGTTTACGATCGCGGGAATCCTACTGCATTCAATTAGTAAACAGAGGTGCTGATGATAAAAAGTTATTTTAACACGACCTATTACTGTATATTCTTTCGCTTTTATCTCACGTCATCGAGTGGATCAGTCTTTCAGTCGGCAAAATTTAGTGGAAGTTCACTTCAAGAGCAGCACTTTTGGCGTTTTTTGGAATAAAATTTAAGAATGAGATTGCCCGACATCAAGGCTATAGTACGTGTTCACTCGGTGGCTTGCCAATCTGTTTCTGTTTTCACTTATAGCCAAGCATACGCCTCTTCATGTTTGTGAAACGTTTCTAATTGTTTGGGGTTTTATACCTAATCCTGTCACTATTAAACCTTTCATTTATTTTGCTTTTTTGATTTAATTTAATTTGAGATAGTTTAAAAGTTAGCGAGCTCACCAGAGTATTCAAATACATTGAGTTTTTCCGGACTGCTGCCTTACCTGCCCTTAACCACGTCATTATAGCCTGCCTTTAGGTGTATCAGTGCTTGATTCTTGCTTCAGATATGTGTAAACTTTGTCAGAGTAATAACAAGATATAAAATAATCTCACATTCCACAATAATTTTATCGCTTGACCGCTTGACCATTTAAGTGTGCATGCAGTAACCGAACTATTGTTGCTACTTTATTTAAATTTTACGCGGCAATTTTATTTTCGTTTTTCTTGTGTTTACTTCGCGGGTCTACCTGGTCTTCCGGTAAAATGGGCAACGAAGCTTCACTCCCCGAGTTGTGTTCCACATTCGATGTTGAGGAGATAAAAAGACTCGGAAAGCGGTTTAAAAAACTGGACCTTGATGGATCGGGGTCGCTCAGTGTTGAAGAATTCATGAGTTTACCCGAACTGCAGCAGAATCCTCTGGTATCCAGGGTTATAGACATTTTCGACACCGACGGGAATGGGGAAGTAGATTTCAAGAATTCATCGAGGGGATGTCTCAGTTTAGCGTAAAAGGCAACAAAGAGGCAAAGTTAAACTTTGCCTTCAAGATCTACGATATGGACGATGACGGTTTCATAAGCAATGGCGAACTATTCCAGGTTAGCCCGTTGTATGCTGTTAATTTTATTTTGAAGTTACTTCTAAGTTATTTACTGTTAAATGACATGTCTGGTAATATGGGTGCTCTTGATCGCTCCCGAAATATTTAACTTTTCCAGCTTGTACTGGAGGTCTTTTTTGATCTCAGAAAAAACACCTACCTGTAGGCGGCTGGTCTTTTCAAAGAAGTCGTGTTTTATTTGTTGATGGATAGGTTTGGCTTCATTTTCAACCATTTGAGCAGTCAAGAGAGGATCATCCTTCTGAACTGTTGGTCTATGTAACCTCATTTTAACACTTCTTAAACATTGATACATGTATTCCAACTGCCGGATTTCATAGCTTCTATATGGTTTACCTTACCAGATCCTATAGCCAACATTCTGGACCTAATTTTGGTAACTGCCGGTACCCCTGCCAGCCTCTCCACGCTCAACGGAAGCATTCCTTCCATTTCGAATGCGCCTTACGTGTTAGTTCGACTGAAAAAATCGATAACTTAGTTTGCTGAAAATTCCACTCCTGTATGAATGAGAGCTAAAATAAAGGCCATGTTTTAGAATTGATTTTGGTACCTTCATAGCCTTGTGACTGAAATTACCCTTCTAGAAAATAATTGGTTGTAGACCGTGCTATTTCATCAATTCGCAGAACAGTGGGTCTCATGGTTTGAGAAGAGTGCACATGCACTTGACCTTCTATAGAGAAAATGGTGCATATAACTGATGTACGAAATTTCGTTGCTTCTTAGTTCGCAAGATACATAGACAGAAAGTGTATTTTACTTGTTCTCTTTTTTCGCGTAAACTTGAAGACGGACTATATACAGACCATTTTACACCTCTGAGCTTCTCTGCCCTAACATAAGCATGCCTTTCGGCACACTGAAGTCTGAAGTATTCATCAAAATATCTGCATTTTTTTGGAGCCGTTGGGTAATCGGCAGTCAAGCTTGTTTTTGGCCGTCTCCAATATGATTAAGGCCTGACTATTTTTTAACCAGCGCACCGTTTTATTTTGCTTCCTGCCTTTCCTCACACATTCTACACCAATTATTTCTCAATCAGGTGGTATTGATAGCACCAGCTAAACAATAGACTTGTCAACGAACGCCTAGATATTTAGGTTTGGCACATGGGCACCAATCTATGTTTGATTAAACAAGATAAAATTGTGCGCATCTTTCGGTCTCTCCAAGTGACCTATTATTTATATGTGAACTTCCTTACTAAACCCTCGCTACATTGCCCTTTAAGTGCAAAGTAGTCACAGGCGAGGGACACCATATTGTTGATTTCAACCACTTTGTATTTGATCATCGTAAGTCATACACAGACTGGTAATACCCAAGGTGCATGCTTCTAGTTTCATAACGCTGGCTTCGGTTTCTCTTTTCTGATGGTAGAAAGTTCTACCTGTGGAAATGTCAGCCGCTAGTGAATCTTGCTTATTTTATAGACGTTACACATTTAAACGGAACTGACCACCTTGCACTTGCTGACATGTCTTTCAAACACCCTTATATGCCTTCAGTCCACCAGCTCGTCCGCGCCTTCCCCGTTGTCCCGGCAACTATCCGCATCTGTTCGGCGCCTATATGCTCTAATAAACCTAATTTTCTAAGCAAAATTCGGCTGGAGTCCACAAGCTAATCAAGCAATGACATGAGGCAACGTGAAATTTGACTTTTCTGCTGAACCTAGTAGGGTAAAGCCATCTTCCTAGACCCTGTTTTAAGGGCGTCAATTCCTTACATCTTTTCTGCTTTTCATCGCATCCTAGCATTTAGTTGAAGCCCATGGGCTGTCAGCCTAAGTTAAAAACTGAGTTATTAGGGAAGCTACGTCGGATATATTCATGACGATGCATAATGAGGCTGCTACTGACTACTAATGATCCTACCAACATTCATATGCCCAGTCTGGAAAATAAACGCAGCTTTTGGCATATTAAAACCGTATGACTTGACCCATAAATCTTGGTCGTCCTTGCATATCACCACCGTTATCCGTGGCCAACGGTGATGTTTTGCACACTCCAATATCGCTTTCGACCTGTTTATGATGGTTCATTGTACTGGACATGTCGCTGGAGGCAGACTCGCCCTCCATCCAAGTACATTAACTTTATTGAGACGTAGGGCTAAAGCCTAGTCAAATGTAGGAGTTGGCATGGATTTGCGCAATGAACACGTCGGAGTCTTGCAGGGCCGAATTCTTCCATCAGTCCTCAGCTTTACAGTCAGCGTCACTTTCCTCAAACTCGAGCCTGTCTTTACTCACATCAACGCCAATTTTTATGCAACAGAAGTTGTACTGTTTGCTTTTTTTGTCTCAGACACCGGAATGTGCTCTCCCTCATGTAGGTCTGCTTTCCGTCATTAGCCTCGTAAGCCCTTTCAATTGCCCTTACCACCTGTCCCCTTTTTGATCAGAGGTTTAAGTCAGACGCTATCTTGTAAAAGTGGGCAAACGTTGCCAAAAGCTATCTTGGCCTTCGATGCGATACTTCAATTTCTGCATATAGCACTTAAAAATCACGGTTATGCTTTAGTGTTAGGCCTGATTTCAGATTTTGGTTGTTTTTAGAAAATAAAACTCACCCTCATGATGATGGTGCCTTACAAATTCTACCTACAACTGGCCCTAGAGAAAACTCGGTGTTTTACTGCTTGAGAAATCACCCTTTTGTTTGGCAAAAAAGTTTGAGGCGGTCGACCTTCATCTATGTAGAACTATTGTACTCGGTGGTAAGTAATGGAAATCCATGCAGGCAATAGCTCCTGGGAGCTAAGGCCGAAGTTCAAAGTCAGGGACTGCGGTGTTTGTGCACATCGTGGAGACGGCAGTACTGTGTACAGCCGAAATAAATCTAAATCCAAGCAAGGTATGGGCAGCATTACCTGGATATTGCTGTGAGCTTTCCGGATCATGAAGAGTACTTTAGTGTCATCAGGTTTAAATAAGAGACAGTGAAAACTAAAGTATTCAAGCTCTATTTCCTGAAACATTAAATCATCAATTTATTTTATCGTCCCTGTTGCTGAGCATAATACCCTTTTAGGATACCGTGCCAAATACAGTCGTTTTTCAGCGCGTCTTCAGGTGACTTGTTGTTAGACTGAGCATCTTTTCTCAGTCTGACCGTCTCTACATTTCTGTTAAACGAAGTTTTGGTCTTTTGTAGGTTTTAAAAATGATGGTTGGCAATAACCTGAAGGATGCTCAATTACAGCAGATTGTGGACAAAACGATCATGTTCGCCGACCAAGATGGAGATGGGAAAATCTCATTCAAAGAATTTTGTCAAGTTGTCAGTGGTCTTGACGTTCACAAAAAGATGGTGGTCGATGTGTAGTAGAACCAAGTAGAGGGAAGCGGCAGCTGCTGTTGCCTCGCTATCAAGAACGTTTGCGATCTAAGAATCATATCTTGCTTGCATTACTCTCTCATAAACACACGTGCATATGTGTGTGATTATTTTACTTTATACCTCCGTCTTCGAGATTAAAGCTAAAAATGACGACGCCGCATGTCGTTACTAGCAAACTTCCGACCAATATCTAACATTACTGTCGTCTGTGATGTTCTGATTTTAAGCCAAATATGACCACGATAGCGGCGGAAGCCACCACGCCTACACTCTTATCTATGTTAATTCGTCCCACCTCCCTTGTCTCTTCGATTCTTTTATATACATATTACCAGTCTCCACCTCCTCATCCCTAGTCAATGGGATATAACTGGCAGTCAGGAGTTTTTTTAATTTTGCTAGAAAACCCCCTGCTGCCGTGTTGCCCACCCAAGCTGAGGCATGCGCGCTGGTACCGCCTCCATGATAAGCCTCGGCAAACCTCTGTTTATCTTGCCGAAGATCTTTCATGCTTTATGTCCCTATCATCATTGACCCGCAATTTTGTTTATGCGGTGACTTTTTTACTTGTCAACTGGGTGATTTGTGTCTGTACCCTGCTCTTATTTCACCCCGCTCCCATTTTATCATTCTCTACTAATTTTGTCCTCCGCGTTTCTTTAATTTCATGGTTTGAGTAAACATTCTTTATTTTTCGCATCCTCGTGCTCATACTGCCAGCCCTCTTAACAGATATTGTTTACACTGGAGCGAAATGTCACAGTACGTTGCGTTTCCTTTTATATTTAATTTAGTCTGTGGTTGGATTAATGGAGTATGCTATTCATTTTAAACAGAAGTGCATTGCTTGTGCAAATGTTTTTTTTTCACCTTCTCCGAGTGGGCTGGGGTTTTGCCTTGCGTAGTAGAAGTGGGAGGATGGTGCTGCATTCTGCCGCGTACGCTGAGGGTAACAGTCACTGTGGTCTACGCTTTTTCAGTTCCTGTAGTGTGCAGTGTCGAGCTAGTTAAGACTTCAGCTGTGAACCTTTGTAGTCATGTATTTGGGGGTCAGGAGATGTTTAATTTTTTCAGTGACAGACAGGTAGTAGACCGCGTGGACATAGGGTGATTTTGTGCGGCTCCGCACATGCTGTATTTGCCCCCATCTCGTTCCAGGCTTACTGACTGCACCGGTTAATCGGCCCCTGCGTTGACGAATTTTGAAATGGTTGAAGTAGGTTTTTTTTTTTCAAAAATCGTGTCAATTGGGTAACGCAGAGCTGACACTCGTCCTTCACACTCGGACAGATCACCTCCTGGGTTGGTGTGAGGAAGAGTACCAAAAAGATATTTTGAAGGGGCAGAAGTGACTCGCTGGAAGTTTCAGCTAGCTTGTTCGGCTCTCCGCCGTCAAAGCCTTTTATGTATAAAATTGGATAGAACTTCAAATGGCTTGTCGGGCTCTTCAGATTCTCAAGGTTCAGTTGGCTTTTCTCTTCATTCGCTTCCCGGTCGTTTGGGGAATGTGCTGCAGGCTTACTAGCTGTCATTTCCCCGGTTGACGAGCTCGTTAGGCTCTCTTTGTTCGGCTTTATTTCGCAGTGGGCATCTTGTCATACTCTGCTTGTATAAGGAAGCGGGAATTAGGCCGGAGGGCGGTCAATGTCGGCGGAACAAGCCTTATGTTAGTTGTTTTATCTTTGGGCTTCTCTGGTCAGGGATGGTCACTCCTTGGATGTCAAAAGTATGGCCGGTAGGTTGAGGGGTGAAAAATAGCCTCCTAGTTGCCGGTCTGTATCCGTGTAAGAGTATGCGGGTAAGGGAAGAGAGTGCGGTAGATGCATTGCAAGTCTAATACCACTTATAACTAGCTCACGTGCAAGTCACCGCGTTCGCTATCAGCCTGCTTAAGCACATAGTCGAATTGTTGTATATGGATATGCTGTTTGTATCCAATTCCCTAACGAAGTCTAGCAAAGTATTTTTGTGGAAGGTTGTCGCGGTTTCGATGGGTGACTAATTATTGCCTTGGTTACTATGGGTTGTGCGCACTCTTGCAGGGGTCAATTTGACCGTCGGTTTCGACGTGGTCCACCGTGTGCCCACAACACTGGTGCAGGGACGATGACTTGCGCGTGAATTAGAGTGTACGCTTGCACTACATCTCCCCACCTGGACCCGTTGTCATGACTGAATCAATAAAACAGGACTCGGGAGAGTGCGTAGGTGGCTGGCGCGGCCGAAACTGCCCCTAAGCATGCCGCCACGATTCGCACGGGGTGGGAGTGCCATGGGGACCACATTAAGATGGAACCATTTCAGCCTGACTCAGTCCTCAACTCTGAGCTGACTGCGCGATCTGAGTTATCCCGTCAATTAGCAACCTAATTAAAGGCTTTTAGAGCTCTGACATCCTCAAGCATGTCGGATTGTTTATATCGAGGAAAACGCGCTGAACCGTCGAGTCCACTCCGGTGCGGAACAGGCAATAAATTGACTCCTGAACTTCTATTAAGAGCCTAAAGAAAGCCTTCTGGGATTCACGTTCCCGCTCCTCTGTTCGGATAGCGATTTTTTTATTATTATCGAAATGTCTTATCCAGTGACCGTGATGAGTTTGCACAGGTATGTTGCTGTTTGTTATCTTTGGATTAGACTGCGAAGACAGCTAGGTTGGTGGAACACTGTCGTGCGGAAGTTTAGTGCTGGTCTAGAGTCAACAAATTTTCTGAATATTGTAGTGTGCAGTTCACCGGCGTACATGGAGGCCTTCATGAATCAGGTATTTCGGTCAACCGAGTAAGGTAATTATTTCGGGATTCCCAAGCCAATTTTTTGTGAGAGTGACGATGTTTTTCGACAGAACCAGCACAGGACTTCGATGATGCCCGGTGAACGCCTCGCGTTCTATTTTTCAACAGACTACTACCGAAATCAGACCCGATTCGGGGCCGTCCATAGGCGTGCCTTTTATCTGTTCATAAACCTGCACACGTAAAGTGCAGTTGATTTAATGGTAAATTCGTAAAAGCTCAAGATATTCGGAACATAGGGTCTTGTTTAATCATGATACTCAGTCAAAAGTTCATTCACAAGATCCACCCATAATTATTGAGGTATTAGATGAATAATGAGCCAACATCAGTGGATACCACGGATTCATCTGGTTCCAGCTTTAGGTCGAAGCTACAGTTGGTGATGATCCGTTAACTATGAAACTGAGGTAACCACACATCCTTTTGATAAGCCATACCCAGGAGTTTCAGATTGGAGGACGATAGGTTTGACGGAGATGTTTGAATTGTGTGCCTTTTAAAGGGGACAAAAATGTGCCATGGTGGGTTCAGTGGCTTTCATAGAAAACCAGACATGGGAGGATCTAAAGACGTATAAAGACAATCATCTTGGAGCAGGCTACACCCGAATGGATTGCATTGCAGGGGTGCTTGAGTAAAAATATGGCCAATGGTATGCGTTTACGTGTCCGAGCTGGGTTTGTTTGGCACGTTTTAGTTGGGGGCGATGGCTCCTTCATAGACCCTGGTTTTGGTAATCTTGGTGTGTCAATGGGCCCAGGTCGGGCTGTGGCGCGCGCATACAGATTTTCCAGTCCTGTCAGCTACTGGGCGCACTCCCGCATCAGACAATTTACCGGCTCCAACGGGGTCTGATGCTGGGGGTGGGGAGAGAGTGAGGTCAACGGGTCAGAGATTTTTCCTCACTATAAACAATCGGATGCGCTTGCATCTATCATGGTGCGTTAGAAGCCGTGGCTTGAAAGGCTGCCATCTGACAGGATAAATCTGTTCCCCGAACTGAGAAACTGCAATGGCTCCTTAATGTGGCATTCCCACTCAGCTGAGATCCGAGCCGTCTGTTTTTTGTTGTTGTGTGCTTGTTTGTGATGGACCAAAGTGCGTAGGTCTGTGCCCTCGCCCACCTCCGATATTCTTGACATCGAGCCCAGGTGGGGGAGTGCAAACAGAGCGTGAGGTAGATGTAACGCAAGTCTGCTCTCGCTATAATCCAGCGTAAGTCACCGTCCCGGTAGCACCATGCTGTGGAGTACACGGTGCAACTCGTCGAACTCTCAGAAGAAGGCGAGCTTCAGGCCAGTCACCGCGCCCAATTTTATCACCGGTCAACTGGCATACTCGTGAAGCTCACTGCCGATGCTGAGGATTCAATTTTCATGCTAAATCAGTACATCCCTCATTAAAATAAATCTTGTGAGCATCAACCCACACCGACGTGTTAAATATCGCGATTTAAGTGGCTTCCAGCTGACCAAACCCTGCTACGAAATGAGGGTCAGACTGCCACATTCCTTCATTAATTCGGCTTCCATGAAACCCGTGCCCCTACGTTTCAGGCAAGAAAAGCGAGAGATACGCTTTATTTTTAGTGTCGTTTCCAAATTTTCACCAAAAAAAGACCTCCATTCACTTGGAATAAAATTGGTACCAGAAGAAAACAGAAGACGTAATGTAACCGAAAGGTACAATTGTCTGCTGCATGAATGGTCTTTCGTGAATGAGCCGCAAACTTGCGCTAATTTTTCTTAAAAACGGTGTAGGCGTCATTTTCAAATGACATTCTTATCATGTGGATGGAGCAGAAAAAATGGCAGCTCAAATTCAAAAGCCTGCCTTTCAGAACATGCTTTCAGGTCATGCCAGCCACTACATTCAATCTTATTCATGTTCGACTTAACTCTACGAAGCTACATGCCGCATGGGAGCGGGATGAAAGGTCGAATTGATGTGGCTCACAGGCAGGGGTAACTTTTTCAGTAGGAACAACCAGACCCGCCTACAAATTATCACGATGTGCCAACAGTTGGGCTCTGAAGGTTGCTAAACAACAGAATAGTTCAGTCTTACGTATAACTTAAAATCAAGGTGCAGTGGCTGCTTATCAGTGTGGTCTGTGTCACCCTCACGTATAGGAGATCTCAGACCACCTGGGCCAGACTTGGTATATGTGGTGTCAGGCATGAGGTCGTGTGAGGCACGTGTTGACAACATATTTTACTTTGTCACCTACTGTTCTAACGCCTACCTCCAGTAGGTATGACTTTGACTTGCCAGCGGACCGCAGTTTAAACATGACAAGTGCAGTGAGGCAGTCGCAGTGAAAGTCCGATTCGTACTAACTAAATTATTTCGCAAAGCACGGTAGAGTAAACCTTATGAGGCAATGGTGGACCTTATCGAATGTGTCCGTTGAACCATCTTGCACAAAATTTCGAGTTCTCGAGATGGTCAACCTGACGTTACCTCTGAAATAAACGAAGAAGCTGGCCTCTGACCTTTAGATGCATCTGATTCAGGGCAGGCCTTTCCTCCTCCTACTCCTCCTCCTCCTCCTCTATATTGACCGGGCAATCGAACTCATTTATTCCATCGCTTTTGATCGACAGTCTGGTAGAGCAAATGACTACATTCGGCGCAGTCAGGAGGCTACAGAATTCTACAATTTTTATCGTGGAAAGTTGCATGGGCATTTATTTTAAGAAACCTTAAAGGATAGATGACAAGCGTTGAACCGCGTTTCTCAGGCAAAAGCAGGTTGCGAAGAGTGGGTCACCGACAAACCTTTATTAGGTGTTTGTCATCATAAACTTAAATTACAGCTGTTTGTCCGAAAATACTTGGTCTGGTGGCTGGTTACTGACTTATCGGAAATGCCAAACAACACAACTGGTACTGGTTTTAGTAGTGCGCAAAAGTGATACATGGTCTTCCCACCCGTAGGCTGAGAGCTGAAGTCAGTATTTTTCGATAATTAAAGGCTGGCATTTTTCCCAAACACTTAGTAAAGTTTCGCTAGTGAGCGCCCTTTCTTCTTCTGCGATCGTTTTTAATGATCTCAGGAGACCTCGAGAAAAAGTGTCCACTGGCGTGTATTACGTTTCAATCGCAAAAAGTTTGTCGCTTACCATTAAACTACCGTATCAAGCGCGTGGCCACCAGTTTACTGGTCGATATCATGCCAACTTTCTGGCTGCTAGAAATTTCGGGTTTGACCCTAAAAAGTCATGTCCAGATCACCTGACTTCACGTCCTCCACTTAATAATTTCAGAAATTATTTCCGCAGCTAGAAGTTTTTTTGTGGAGTTCACGGAAAGTCTCTTTCCTCCCAGCCTAAATTGTTGGTTGCAATTTCCCTTAATTTGTCGGAGATCTTACCACTTTTCCAGAATGGGCAAAGCCCTGTACGAGGATGGGAGCCAGTTGAGCTGACAGCTTTGGCTGGTTTAGGGCAGCCACTCAAATTGTGGATTTCTTGCCACGTGGTATTCTCCTCGGTGTACGATTACGATGATTTTGGCTCCATAGTTGCGGTCGGTTTGAACGGCATGTGTTGTCACCTGCCAATTTGAAGTCGACCTCCCCGCAGCTAGTCAACACTTGTGCACACCCACGAACAGCTTTTTCTCCAATCGGGTAACTTCCCCGAAATTACATCGTAACTGACAGAAGGTAGGGGGACTCTCCCACTTAAGATGTTGTCTTTCAGAATTGCACAAACGATTCCAAGTTTTGGTGGTCAAGGGATCCAGTAATGGGTTTTTACGACTTTTATGCAAATTTTGCTTCTTCTCCTGTTTGCTTTCGGGAAAATGGATGCTCGACCTTGAAGTAAACTCTTCGACACAAACAATTTAAGGCTCGGTCAGGCAGTAGATAAGTACATTTGCCTACTGCGGAATAACCGCATATAATTCACGAGCTCCCAACAGGCCGTCGGGGATATACAGCAACGTAATTACTAACCAAGCTTGAACAGAACACCTTGCAGCTGCGCCATGCAGCCGCAGCATATTGTATAAACACGTGTCTGAGCATTTAGCTAGTACCTGTGCCGTAATTAACTAGAAAAAGTGTACTTTAGTTTTGCGCATTTTTGACCAGGTTCCTCAGTTATATCGCTGGAGCTTTCGGTGCCCCTCAAAAGTCTTTTAATTCTGCACGGCCCACAGAACTTGTCCAGCTGGACCGTCCTGGCAAATGGAGCACTGCAGTCAGAGGGAAGCTTACGTTCGTACTTCTTGTAACGTTACTGTAGTTTACTTGTAGTAAATGCTCATATTCCGCTGTTAGTCGTGCCTGCATCCTCGTAAGGTAAGTTATGCAGCCCAAAATTAACATGAAAACCCTTCGCAAGCCACTTATTATTTCTTTCCTTTTAAGCTACGTGAAAGGAGTTTTCCTGCTTGCTCAAACAGTGGTGAAGTCAATTGTGTGGTTTTCGACTTTTGACTTACACACTACCTCTTTGCGGTCCAAACTATATTGCCTGGGGTTGATCTGAGGCGAGGTCTTACATCTCTTGCGTTGGAGCTAATGTAACTCTTGCCTTTGCACTCTGCCCCTCTGCACACTATAAAGATTACGTTTTTACCTCTGATCATTATAAAATTTCCGAAGATGGGAGCTTCTACATATATTATCGGTAAAGGCGGAAACGTCTACTTCGGTCTTATTTACCACTGCTGTACAGTCGTGCCTCAAAACTAGTCCAGGAATACTCGAGCTATGGATTCCTACTCTGTCCGCCGCGATCGGGTCTGTAGGTCTTTTACGGTAATGGCACCTCAACAGCAACAAATAGCAATTTACAAGGGCTGAGATTACGGGCAACATGTCGTCTTCCATTCAAACTAGTCTGCTTAGTTTCGTGAAGCCCAACTGAATGTAGGGACAGCCGGTGTATCAAAGCCATCCTCTCTAGAAGGGTGCTGCTTTCACCTTCAATGTGGAAGGTACTAGAACCGGGACTTAAATCGCATTTACCTACCAGAATTCCTTGACTGATGGTGACCGAGCAACCTCCCATGGCAGATGACGCCTCGCCGGAGTGTTCCTTTATTCATTAACACCGTTTGAATTCTGGTTAAGTTGCGATATCTTCTTCCAAATATGACCTTAAAACGACTCCGCTTGACATGGCATTTGAGTTGGTGTGGCGTGGTTCGTGTAGGTCAAGGTATCAGCACATGACGGACACATGAGAAACGAGGCAGAATGTCAGGTCAGCAGCCACGCCCAAGTAAATACACACTTTCTTTGACCTAGTCGTGCCATTGGGCCAATGGATGTGGCAAACGAGAGCGAGGCCAATGCCGTGGAATTGTTTGACGAGACTGTCTGACAAGAAGAAGGCGATACGATTGGTGCAAATAGATTTTTACATACTCAACGTTGCTATTTGCCACTCGAACGCATCATCACAGACGGTTACAGATAAGAATGATAGAGGCGCAAGGAGAGTGGCATCTTAAAGGATGCAATTGCCAGGCCACTACATGTCTACCATATTTAGCAGTCACTTCCGGTGATCCCCATTGGTACGATGACTGCCTGCTTGTGCGTGTCCGTTACTCTAGTTGCTACAATTTCGTCGCCAGCGTTTATTAATGGCAGGATAATTATTCTACAAGTTGGCCCGCCGATGCTGGCGCTGGAAGGGGGTGTTCGACTGTGCCCTACCACGTGGCTAAGTACTGTGTTTAGGCAAAGTCTCCACATGGCATACGCAAGGGGCGGTCATTGTGCTTTTTAATCTACGGGGATGATACGGAGGCCCAGGCTGTACGAGCTGGGATCACTGCCCTTGTCTATATTCTCGTGTTTGTGTTCGAATCCTGGCCAGGTGTTTGTTGTAGGTCAGGGAGCATGGTATGACGCTTGGGTGCAAATTTTGTCGCGCCAACCGCCTGCGCCCGATCCCAACCTCCGATCGTCTTGACTCCGTCTTGACATCTGGCATGGGCAGGCGAGGGAAAGGAAGGGAGTGCAGTAGATGCGCTTAAGTCTGATATTACCATAAACTAATTAACGCGCAAGCTTCTGCACTTGCTTTCAACCTGCAGTAACGTACATGGTGGACATCGTTGGATTCTCATAATCTATGGGGACATTATTCCAGCAGCTTACGGCTCACGCGATTTCCGTTCAATCGAACTTTACTTTGTAGTTGCTTTCGGGAAACTTGGCCGCGACTCAGGAGTTTGTGTTGTTTCTCCTAACTGCTGAGTGGACTTCCAGTTTTTTTACGGTGTAGCTACTTTGTCCAAGTCTCCAACAGATTCCGCGACCGCGTTCGGAAGTTTCATGTAGTGACAGTGTATTTTTGGTCTCATTATTTGACGCCCGACAGTTGCCTCGGTACGGATGCCTCGTATAGTGGCCTAAATGGAATACGGAAATCTGAACCGCCAAAAATAAATGCGACTTTTCTATAAATTCAGGAGAAAATCGGTTAAGGATTGAGGTGAGGTTTAGGGCTAAGTTTATGGTTAGGTTTAAAGTAAGGGTTAAAGTCAGAATTAGGGTTAAGGTTAGAATGATCTTAAGCGTAAAGTTTGCGTTCGTGTTAACTGCAGGGTTTAGGCCTAGGGTAGGGCTACGGTTAAGTTTATGTTAGGGTGTATGTTAGGGTAAAGACGTGTCAATATTTATCCTCCTGTAATTTATCGCAAGGGCTTTCTATTTTAAGTGCGCGATTGGTTCCTATTCCCGTGTCTTGTTAAGGCGATCATACCATCGCCTCTCGTTTGGATGCAACTCCAATTGCAGAATCGTCGATGAGATATTGGACGTATGACAAGAGTTTTGGTCAAAAGCGTTGCCTTTATACGTTTTAAATGAGGCGCCTCAGGCCAATAGATGCAAAGCAGAAACATATTAGCGGGCAGGATCAATTAACCAAAATTATCTAGGTGAAAGTCTTTGACGCGAGCGTTAATGTCTGGGAAATCGTCACTAACCAGCATCGTTCTGAGTGACACACTCCATCGGGATCCCTTAAAAAGCTGGCTACGTTGCAATCTTTGGCTTCTCTTATGTGCCACTCTGTATCGAGTGACATATTTTCTTGGTTTTCGGACGCTTCGAAGGATGTTTTAATAGTTACTGGATGACGCATTCGGTTATGGGCTCCAAACCATTTACCGTACTATTAGACACCTTTTCTAGTTGTCATTTGATTTTTAATTAAATAAATCAGAGGGAGGGAAGAGGGTTAACAAAAGGTCGTTAAAAATACAAAAAAGGAGTAATCGAATGACCAGCGGACATCCGAGTTATTTGGCTCGAGCATTCAAGCGAGGCCTGTCTTGCAAGAGACGAGTCGTCATCGACAAATGCTTGAGAGGTTTTTGGCTGTGCGTAATCATGCGGAAGTTCAGGAGTATACGTGCGGTGATCATCCCTTGCATATGACCAGCATCGCGTTAAAATAATATCGCTAATTTAAGCCGAGGGTGGCTGCATTGCAAAACCAGCAGACTACGTCAGGCCCTTAAGGTACGGTTAATAACCTACACAGGAAAGTCAATGTATTACGGATTGCTTGTAGCGAAGACAAGACCAGTGATTGCGTGATTGCAGGTGACCGATCAATGACCGAAACTGGGAGAGTGGGGAGGATCGAAATGAAGGAACAGGCAGTTAGAACCATGTGGCACGAAGGGAGAGGCATCCCTGGGCGAAGATGTTGTCCGTCCTCGCACGCGCTACACTGGTGGCTGAAGATTCTTTTCACAAGTGGAGAGGAACTTTGATGGGGTCATCCTGGGGGCTCTTTAGTGGTCTGTGTACGCCAATTTGAGACCTGCACTCATTTTACTTCTCCTGATTGCATAAGAATTCCGATGCCACCCATGGGAGCCTTTTACCTTAACTTTCCCTTTTTGGATTCAAACAGGACTGCTAAAAATGACGAACTAGGAAAAGTAGGTAAAATAGATTGCGAGTATATTGGAAAGACTTAATTTAAACGACTGGTCAGTCTAATGTAACATCCAGCTGCTTCCTGTTTTTTCGACTTGCCATTGATTTATACATTTTTATATCTGCATTTTAAAAACATGTAAAATCCTTATAGAAAATGCACACAGGCTTCACTAAAGGAAGGGGTTTTAATTAGATTTTAAAAGCCCCAAACTGTATTTCTTCGCCTCATATAGCACATCCTTCTTTTTATGTTTCTTCTCTCTGTCCCTTTCTTATTCTCATTGTATCTTTCTTTCTACGTCTCTTGCTTCAGCTTACTTTTACGTCTTTTCTGAACTCTTCCCCTTGCGCTTGGGAAACGGATATTTTTGACCTTTTGTCAGCCATTTGAAGCGCTTCATTGTGTCATATTTAGCCCGTTCGTCGCCATAGCTGCTAGCATTTGCTGCACCTTTGACAAACTGCAACAACTGTTTCTGCGTCCGCTTTGACGGCACTTATGCACACCCTGCAGGGCGTGCTTTGACGAAAGCGCGCCCAGTGTTCGGACTTGTCATGCACTTTCGCGCCCTCCTCCCTCAACGGCCCCAGCGCATGCAAACATGGCAGGCTGTCGTCAGGAAAAAGGCTCTGTGAGGAGAATAAGGACAGTCGGTGACCCGACTGTACATATGTGTCAGCACCTTCTAACCATTCCAGGAAGCATATAAAGTGAGCGGTTTTAGACTCCCCTTCAGTGTCCTGGAACGGAGGGGACTTTGTGCATGGAGGTGAGATGGCACCTAACCTTGCAACTATGTGAGGTTGCTATCAGATATCCAGGTCTCTTGCTGGTTGACCGCGCTTTCGTAGTTAGGTGCTTATATACTCAGCCTCCAGGCAGAATAAACTGTGTAATTTGCTGTGCTGCTGTGGCATGTGATCTGGTTAAGAGGTTATACTGATCATTTGCTCTCCTGTTCTTAAAATGGTCTGGCCTTAAGGCATCCCTCGTAATGCAAGGTCACCGGTCTAATCACCTTTACTAACGATGTTTACCATTCCCATATCCTGCTGAAAAACTACAGCTCCGAAGGCATAAAGTGAGGGCAGAAATAAGTGAAGGGCGTCAGTGGATTTGGGTGGGAGCTCTTAGATGTAGAACCTTCCACTGATATTATCTACGGGTCTACTCAGCGTCTTCCTTATTTACGGCTTCACGCTCTCAAACCCCAATGAAAGCCACCATGTCAAGTTGCATTGGGGATTGGAGGGCAACCATCAACATTCCTCTGAAGAGGTCAGGTGCTTCTCCATTTGACTGCGCACGCGCACGACTACAATTACCGCGGCGTAGATGGTGTCAAAACTAAAATTATGCTGGGAATAGAGGAGTGAAACTAGATTTTCTATTGGTGGATGATGCTATAACATTGGGTAATGTGACCACTATCATCTCCACGGCGTGCAGCATATCCACCGTAGAGGATGAACTCAGTGCAATTTCGGAAGTGACCAGCAGCTTGTTCTTGGCAGTGAGATAAAAGTAAATCCTAATGAGTGACTGACGATAAGATGATGGGTGGAGAAAAAGCCAGGAAACGTCATTTATTTGCATTTCAGTAGGAAGAAGAGGAGGAAGGTAAGTTTCCTAATTTTGGAGATCCAAACGGAAGGCAGGAATTGAAACAAGGAGACGTGTAGCATGGATGGTATACATGAAAATAAAGGACGACTAGCTAAAGTAAGCTGTAAGTTTCAGATGAAAAAGTGAAATTAAATGACCGGGTTAGTGGAATTCTGTTCGCCGTCGGGGACCATGAGGAGTGACACGCGCAAACCAAGCTAACCGTGGTAAAGTGGCGAAAACGAGCATTGAACAACTTTTGAAAATCATGCTATTGAATTTTTTTGAGAGATGGCGACAAAGGTAACCTAGTACGGCGCCAGTGACGAACATCAGCTAACCCCAAAACCATGTTCATATGCTTTGACGTCATCTGTTCAGGATCTGGCAAAAGTATTCGGCTTCCATCTAGTTATAAATATGAAACTTCCGCTGTTGCGGAATCGGGTAACTCGACAACGGATAAATACAAAGACCCCTTTTGTGCTGTCCAAGCGGCTAGGTGTTGTTCTCACTGCTTACGTTTTATACATACGATTGTCCTGCTGTCAATGTTGCGGGACTTTGGGATGTCAGATATGACCAAACATCGCAAAATCTGGCAGGTCGCTTGCTACGTACTTCGGCTTTAAGGTACTGACAAGGGAATTCATGCTCGTTTTAAGTTTCTTTTAGTCAATGCATTCCCTACCTGCCCCCTCTCCCAGTCCTTCCATTGTCGTGGGCAAGGGCAGTCCTGCACTGAAATTTTATTCCTGACGCTTGATCAAGAAACAAAGAATGCCATATGTTGAGATAAGTTTAGGACGTTATTATGACTTATATTTCAGTGGGATGCTTTTTCAATGCCTACACGAGAAATATCCCAAAATGTGCAGGGTTGTGCAACACAGTATCATTTTTGGAAGGATCAGATTTTGGAAACTTTACTTGCTTAGGTACGAGCGACCCATTTTCCTATTGCTTTTGGGTGTTCTACTCACCTGAACCAGCTCCACTGGAAAGTAATCAGGATGTTATTAATCAGCATCGTCTTTTGGAAGTAACACACTCCTGCAGCACTAAAGCAGTGTTGGCTGAAAGGATCGAACTGTCGACAGTACGATTTAGTCTGGGGTACTTCATCAGCTGAGACATGCCTGCGCATCTGTCAGCTGTACGAATGAATCGTGGTTCGACTTCATTCAGCCAATTTAAGTAGCTAAACCACATTTTTGCACCCATCTATTATACTCATGTTCACAGGTAAGCGAAAGCCTGATTGATAAAGTCCATTTTGAGAAGTGCCATCAAAGATTAAAGATTACTTTTAACGAACTCACAATACCGATATTCAGTTGTTTACTGATATCAGAAACCATGAGAAAAAGCCGTAGATTGAGCACAAGGCTGAATCCCTGAAGTTGGGTCCGTCTGTGGCCAAAATTCGGTCACATCCACATCGGTGCTGTCACCTAAAGAAAACACATTTAATTATTCATCCTTTAGTAAAGGTTACCGAATGTTTGGGAGTTTTTTGGTCTCATATTTGTTTCAGTTGAAACCACGAGTTGTTTGATATCTGGAGAGGAAAAAAAGGTGTTAGTGACCGTCCACTTAGCAAAATTATAGCATTTGGGGACCTTTTTTTCACGGTAGTAAACTTATCGTCTAATCGGTCACACACGCACCAACGCCGCACGAAATTATGGCAATTATAAAGAACAACATCCTATCTGTCATGTTTGTGCACTTTTAGGGGTTTGCCAAAGTTACGGGTCGATTTAAGGCGTGACCTAAGTGTGACCTTCCGCGCCTAAGCTAGTTACTGCTTTTCGTCCAGACGTACTTTAATTGTCGCCCTCGAAGGAAAACGGTTTATAGCCCAGCAGGATGCAGAGTCATGGGGAAGAGAAGTGCACTGTTGGAGTAGTGAAAACTTCCAGAGCCTGCAATTGACAATTCAGAAGAAACTATGTGGTAAAGGTAAACGGTGGATCGCAATTCTGACGCCAATACTTTCCAAGCTTAGTAAATTTGTAGAATGTTATTGCTCTACACATTGGGCTCTTTTTTTGCATCAGGAATAGTGTTAATTATGTGAAACGGAAAAAAGGGAATGTGGACACTATCGCTCGAGATCCGACCTTAGATTCATTAGTCACAGGGCTAAGAATACTCGCAGGGGACCTTTAGGAAGCGACAAAAATGAGTTGTCAGAAGGCATCAGTCGAGAGATAGAATTAAACCCAGAGCAGTTTTAAAAGATTTTGACTACCCTTCAGTGTAACGAAACGGCGTTTAGCTGCAAAAACTTTTCGTTTTGTGATACCTTTCTTACCGAACATGTTTAAATCGAATTTGATGCAAACCTTTAGAGAGAAACTTTGTAGGCCGGTGATCTCAGATAGTATAACAGAGATAGAAAATTTAGTTTATATTGTGTATAACTGAAAGAAACGTCCCTCGTTTTTGAGTTGAGGCGAAACTAATGGCGATGTTATTTCATCTAAGGAGAGAAATATTTCCTACCAAAATTACTGTTCGGGTAATTAAATGCTAGTATTTCAGTGCTTCCGATTTTATGGCCCCTGAGTAAACTAAACTGCTTTCAACTCTCAACTGCCTTAACCGTACTCCATAAACCTAAAAATATAAAAGACAACCAAACGTGTTGAGTTTGCTTGCTACCGAATGTAACGACAATGTTTTAGCATGGTCAATCAAACATACAGGCCCCTAACTACTGAAAAGTTAAATCCGACATCTATTCATGTCGGTTTTTAAGATCCTAAAATCTTAAAGATGTCTAAGTTCATTATGTTGCATAGCTGATACAAACCACTATGACTCGGATCAGATGCTTTGATCATGCACCGTGTTACACAGGAATAGTTGACCTGATACAGTTCGTTAGGTTGCATTTATCGCCTCTGTGGTATGAATGCCCAGGTATCAGGATTCCGAAGTTTGCAGACTGTCTGAAAATTTGGCAAGTGTCTATTAAGCATGAGCTTACATTGGAACTAGATGGAAGATAAAAATGTACACTAAAATAATTTCAATACATAAACCAGGCATAATAGGTTTTTAAGGAAGGTTCTATCTCTGAACGTTTGCGTAACCACCTTTTTGGCCTGGTGTAGGTGGCAAAACATTCTTTTTAACCTGACAAGAGCGTTTCAACCGAAAAATTGCAAAACGATGACCCTCTCAATGGGAGAATTTGATCAAAGATTTTGCTTCAGTTGTTTGCTTCTAAAGTCCGATTGCTAGAAACCGTGATAACGATAGAGATGAAAACATACAGCAAATGTATCGGTACCTGGCACAAGGTCCACTATACAGCTTTTGTTGCGAAGTGCACTTAATTGGAAGAGAAGCACTACTGAGGGTTGGAAGTCGGGTTGAAGGTCGGTAAGCGTAAATTATCCCGCTCGGCCTCCTGATTGGTTATCGAGTCGCTCCTTAGAGATACACGGATATCAAGTAAATAGTTTACATCAAACAACTATCCGTACAGTTCTGCTCTCCGTTTCTGTGACAGAACGCATCGATCTTCATAGCCCTCGCAAAGAAAACACGCAATGACACTTTTAAATCTCAAAATCAGATCTTAAAGCGCAGCTTGCACCGAACAGAGTTTTAGCAGTAAGATTTTCATTATTCGTTTGAATTCGCTAGTGCCGAAATAAATTCTTATTTAAAATCAACAAAAAGATTTGCTAACGTTTCTTCCTAGAACTGAAAGAAAGTGTGAACGAGAGGCCTCACTCATAAGCATTCGAGGAAAGCAAATTTTGCCAATATACCCTTTCGATTATTCATACTTAGGTGAGTACAAATAATATAAGTTGTGGGTAGCAGCAAAATTGAACCGCAGTCATGTGGAAAGCGTTAAGAATGTTCAAACATGTCACAGGCAACGGAATTACAGTTAAGTTCTACTAGAGATATGGGAAGGGGAAAAGGGAACGCTTATATTTCTACGCTGTAAGGTTTCACGTGGCAGAATGCGGGTACGAACGTGCATAGCTTACCTGGGGTCGATGGAAGTTTTAGAGCTTAAACCAAAGCCTTCTGCGAGTACAAATTTGGGGTGGTTAGCTGTATGTACACCGCCTCTTTACCGATAACTAGTCAATTTTGTAGCTTTCCTGGAACTCATGCTATTGCACAGGCCTGACCAGGAATCAACGAAAACGTAGGTTCGCCAAATTTGACTTCTTCAACATTATCATGGGAAACATCGCAGAAATTTATGAATTTAACTGTTATAGCGAGGTAGATTGTCTCTGCATGATTCATTTAGCTAAAGTAAAATCGAACTGTGTCAGCTGTCTGTCAACTTGCCCTTGTATACACACACCAATCATTGGCAAAAACTGCGAACTTGATTGGTTTGGGTCCCATCAAAACCGGCCACTGTCTACTAGATAAGGAGTCTGGTCTTATGAAGGCCATCAATGGAAACGCCCTAGCAAGCAACAATGGCAATAATTCGGTTAAATTTTAAATACAAATAATCTGACCTTCTTACTTTACTTACATTAGGGAGTAGGTCATGCCTCCGCTGGTGGATGAAGAAGCCTCTTGCACTGTCCGTTGTTTCCCAAAAGTTTCATTTATTGGGTTTTTGCGCCGTGGTCTCGTGCACCTAGAATCCACAACGTAAATGGATTTTTGCAGAAAGCGGTAACCTACTTTCGCCCAGGCTTGATGCTGTGTCCCAGGAACTAGACGTACATGCGAAGGAAAAGCGCGTTAGTTCCCCCTTCATTTGGGCTAATATCAAGTGCGCATGCGCAGAGAGTTCCGACATATATGCATTTTTAAACGTCACATACGTATTTTATGTGACGAAACTAACAGAGGAAAGCTTTTACTACCGAAGAATTTTCCTTGTTGGGGAATTCAGCATCACTGTTAACTCACCCTTATAATCCATGCCTTTTAATAAAACACCCACTTCCTTTAAGAGTTAAATATTAAATCGAACAGAACAGTCAATTGTGTTTAATTTTGCCTTGCCTGGAGGGTGAGGCAGGCAAATAAATCTGTATCGTTGAGTTAAAGACCGCATAAGAGACCTGCATGGAGTGAGAAATGATTGCCCCTCTCCCCAATGTTGACTTGGGTGAAGACGAAAGGCTTAATGAGTGTTACTTTGTGGACTCGTTTATGTCCGTCGTAGGCAATAATTGTCCAAATTCACTCCCACTTGAAAACAGGAAGTTCTGTCGCGTTCCTGCCAAGTGACCCTCCAGAGGACAGAATATTGTCCCCTTTATCCAGGTCAAGGAAAGAAATCATCTATGGTTCAAAGCAGATTTCCTCTATATATTACAAATGCCCACATGCATGAGCCGTCGCCGCAGACATAGGTTGTCTAAATGCCACCTCCGATTGAACGTAGGCCTGTCCTTCACTGTGAAGGGAATTGAGGATATAATCGTAAATAGTATCGGTTTCGTGACAAATATGTAAAGTTTCAAAAGATGATTTGGCGAGCATACGCGTTGCTTTTGATAAATTCTCCTCAGACCAGTACAGTTATAGGAAACTTTGGAACGCAGTTTAAGTGTAAAACATGAAATCGATAATGTTCGTCTGTTTGTGTGTGTGTTATGATAGATGCCCCTAAACGGGCCACGTTGTAGATGCGTTGGACCAACACGGGGGCCACATCAGGGCACGGCAGGCGTTATTCGAGTTGCGCTCTGCTAACAAATGCCGAACATGGAAGGTGTGGTGGCACGCCTAGGGGTGGCTAGGACTTAGGGGACCCGGCCGTGCCAGCCACCTGCGTCCTTTCCCGCCTCCGGTTTTCTTGACTCTGTCATGACACCGGGTTCAGGTGGGGGAGGAGGAGAGAGTGCGTTAGCTGCAGCACAAGGCTACTATCACTTAAAACTAATTCACGCGCAAGTCACCGTCCCTGCTCCACCCTTCCATGGAGCATACGGTGGACATCGTCGGACTACGATGGTCGAACTATCGTGTTGTGATAATGGTTTGCATGGTGGAAGGATGATAAGAGACAGTGGGTAAGGCGGCAGTGAGCGTTTGGTAGAGCCGTTCAAAAGGAAGGGGTGGAAAGAGCTGGCGCGGAGGAATGCATGCAGTTAAGCGACCGTTGTCCATGCTAAGCGCGGAGCTTGTACGAGGTTCTTTTGTGCGCACAACTGAACATACATGTTTCTTAAGCAGATCGGTGAGCCGCACAATATCATATATATATATACACCCTAAGGACAGGGTTAGCTACCTTGATAAAAAAACGTGTTGTCTACAAAATTCCATGTTCCAGTTGTAATGCCGTTTATTGTGGCCAAACTGGGAAATCTGTCTCAACCCGCCTACACGAACATCAGTTGGCGGTAAGAAGACGAGATCATTTATCCCAAGTGGCTATGCATACACTGGAAACCGGACATAAATTTGCATGGGAGAATCCATGGATTGTTGGCATCTGCCCAATCAGAAAGGCCGTGAATTCCTGGAAGCAATGCACTCAGATGATGCATGCATCAACCAGCATATCGATTTGGATGCCACATACAAAATCGTTAAAGAAAAAAATTCAAACGCCCAAAACCAATCACGACGGGATGACGAAATACACTCAAAGCCTATTGGTTCGGATTTTGCCCAATCTCAGAATCCTTTGTTTAACATGGTTAATTGATTAATTGTTCCTGTACCCTGCCCGTAGTCTGAAGACGAGCTGGGGGACCAGTCTCGAAAATTTACGCATTAAAGTTTCGATTTTTTCCCAAAGAATTTCGTCTTTTCTATTGAATATCTTGGGATGCCTGTTTTTCAATATATATATATATATATATATATATATATATATATATATATATATATACTGACGTACTGATGATCGGTAACGACCGTGAATCAGCTGTCTACGTCTTGCCTGTTGCACCTATAGCAACATACCTATAAATTATATGTGGCATGTGTCTTATGACACAACGTTCGTTTATCGCCAGTGGCTAGCTGGCGGGTGGACGTTATGGGATCAAGTGTGATCCTAACCACATCATGGAGTGTCATACGCTTGTTTGACAAGTAGATATTCCTCGCTGCACAAGGCATATGACGTGCTGATGATCGGTAACGACCGTGAAACAGCTGTCTATGTCTTGTCTGTTGCACCTATAGCAACATACCTATAAATTATATGTGGCATGTGTCTTATGACACAACGTTCGTTTATCGCCAGTGGCAAGCTGGCGGGCGGACGTAATGAGATCAAGTGTGATCCTAACCACATCAGTGAGTGTCATACGCTTGTTTGACATATATATATATATATATATATATATATATATATATATATATATATATATATATATATTTCGAAGCAAAGACGTTCTTTTGGAAACAAACGGTAACTTTATTATGTAAATTTTCGACGTTGGTACCCCAGGTTGTCGTCAGACTTGTGGTAAGTGTACAAAAACAGTTAAAATTTAACACTTGCCGGAAAAATCGATATAACTTAGTCATTCCTCCCATTGGTTGTCATTAGGGATATATTTCCATTTGGATTCGCTCTCGCCTCTTCCAGCTGTCTTTCAGGTTGCCGTACACATGGTCCAATTCGATGTGTCGGTTGATGCATGAGTTATCTGAGAAAATGACCTCTAAAAATTATCGGCCTTTCTTAGATGGATAGGAGGTAACAATGCGGGTTTTTTCCCAGGCAAATTTGTGTCCAGTTTCCAGCGTATGCATGGCAACTTGAGACAAGTGGTCTCGCCTCCTTACTGCCAATTGATGTTCATGTAGACGATCAATGTGGTGCTGTTTTATAAAAGCGATAATAACATGGAGAAGATGAATCAAAATGGCTTGAGAAATAACTGATCCAAATGTTCTTGTAAACCAGTTTAAAAGTTACCTGCATACCTCAGCGTAGTTGGTTAATGCCGTTAACTGTGTGGACCGCCGGAAAAAGTTGACTAATTATTCAAACCAAATTACGCCTCCTGTGTGACACACATAAACTAAGATCATCAAATGTGGAGCTGATAAAAAAAAAACAAATTGCAATCAGGTGAAATTGCTTGCAAACAAAAGGCGTAATCGAGTAAAGTGGTTTGTAACCTGGGGTACCGGAGCCAGGTGCCAACTTTGTGGCTCATACAGGTTGATCTAAACATCACGCAGAATTATCTGCCTTGAAAAAATGTTTATGCATCTTTTTATTACGTTAGTTTACAATAAAGCTTAACGCCCAACTTTAATAAACTGAGATTTAGGATATGTGCTGGTTTTAGCAACTGTTTTTGTTTGCGTAGAGTAAATACATTTCGCTTTTGCCTTAGGTTTTAATGTGTGATTTATGCCAGTTTTACGGAGCCTACTGTGTTAAAAAGCAATTTCAATTTAGACAGGAAAGTAAATTTTGTGAATGTTTTTTGCTTGATAAGAAGAAAGTGTTAATGGGTTTTTAAATAATAAACTATATACTCAACTGCACACCACGTTGACTGAAAGTTAAAAATTCATTATCATTAGTCAGAAAATCGAGGTCTTTCAAAACTATTCCAGCTATGAAAACTTTTTAAAACTAAGCCTCATCCAGTATCAGACCTTAATAGTGGGTTACAAATGAACGTCTATAATGAGTTTTAACACGTTTTTCCGAACGTATTAAGTTCGAAGAGTCATAGGACAGTAAATAAATAAAACATCGCTTTTCTTTTAAAGTTGAACTTGAAGTTTACATGCCGTGGTGGTTTTAGTTACAGCAACACTACCCACAATCTGAATGCCTTTTTTCAGAGTGGATTCAATTGGTTCTTCGTTCCAGTGAACATGAATGGCAAGCATTACCTATATAGCTCCCTAAAAAGGTACGGAAATATTAAAGCCCCACCTAAGCAATAGCTAGGCGTATAACTCTTTGAAGTTGGATATTACCGTGTCCCAATCCAAACCCTAACCCTGACATAACCCGTAACCCTAGCACTAAACTTGAACCTAACCCTATCCTATTGTAAGCACTAATCCTAACCTTAACCCTAGCCGTAACCTTAACATAACCTTAACCATAAACCTAACCCAATTTTCACAGGAATTTGGCAAAAAGCCACCTGTATTGTGGGCGGTTCCTCTCATCATGTCCTGTTTAGGAGGCCGAATAAATAATCCTTACCACACGCACATTGGAATTCTTCTATGGATGAATAAGCGTGCACAGTATCGTTGCAAAACGATAGCTTATTGGTTTCTCCAGCTGAATTCCGTTCTTATTTTTGAACAATTGTGTTTCTTGCGCTTTTCAGCAAAGCCTTATATTTTGGCAAAAACCTACTTAAACAACTTACATTCTCCCGTTATCTCTGTAATTTATGGAGCCACAAAAATGCCTTTCAATAACTCAGAAAACTTTGTCCGGTTGATGTGCAAGTTATCACTCTTTATCTGTGGCATGTGCAACTTAGTTACTATATCGTGTTTTGCACATTACTGAGATGAAGAGGTTTCATTTAAACCAGCAAAAATATATAAAGCTCTTAAAGGTTTAAACAGCTGAATTGCCCTTTTTCCTAAATTAATTCGTTTAGTAGTCGGATGATAATGTATACATAAATTGCACGAGTGGAAAACAACGAAGCATCATACTCTCCAACTGCGAAAAGGCGAGGGAGGAAGAAGACAAATACGGGTCAAGCACTGGGATTATTTGTTTCTTTGTCTGGTCGTTCGAACTCTAGCAGCAGTCTAGTGCCTGAGCTAAAAAGAGCAACAGAACAGGTAGGAATTATGGGTGGAGGGTTTGCGCCAATCAACGCTCCGTGACGCAAATGTGCAGGTGATTACCGCCTTCGACAAATAAACAAATGGTTCCGGAGCTCGACCAGTCCTCCTCCTCCTCCTTTCGCCTGCAGACACCTGGAAATTGCGCATTCACGTCTTTTCGTCATTAGATATATATAAATCTTCCCCGTCAGGCCGTAACCAACATGTCTATTCTTCAACGTAGGTTCCTCTCACAAAAGTGGCTACATGTATGAAGAAATTCAACATTTGGTAATGTCTATATCAACTGGCCCTAAGGTAGTTGTTTTTCAGTGTTCAACGTACACACAATTCCATAGTTTTAGACCTCTGATTACTAAGTGTTATTTTAAATAGTCAATGCTGAATAAAATCTCCAAAATCGCCTTGGAATTTTATTTTTAAGACATTTCCTTTGGAAAACATCATCGCCTGCTTATGAAGGTGACCTAGTTATGTAGAACAGGTAATTTGAGGACTATGAGACGCAAACTAAGTATGAAAAGCTTAATGAACTTTCTATAGAGCTAAAATGACATGGTAGAAAACGGCAACATGACTTCGGATGTTCTGAAAGCCAAGTTTAAATGTCTGTCAGGAGAGCAACAACAATAATAGACTTTGAGAGATCGAGTACTTATATCACGGATTCTGACAAGTTCTTGGTTGTTAAAGGTTTCAAAAATCGTGACACACTATGTATATATGCAAGCTATGACTCGTATCTTACATACAGTTTATAAATTTTGACCCTAATGATCCAACAAATCGAATTATAAATTCAAGTTTTGCAGTCTCTGCGTAACACTGCGAACTGAGTAGCATCATCTTAGCTGAAATACAAATGTCTGCCCACAATATCCTCGGCAGAAAGCAAAATAAACATGTTCTGTTATTCTGCATTCAAATGATGAAGATTTTTAAAGAATTTTGTTTATTGATTTGCTGAGTCTTTATATTACAGTTTAGCCATTAGTATGCTCTTTGAAAACTGAAATTCCATGCATCTTTCCTAAATTTTGGGTTAGGGAATAGGTTTGTTCTGAAACAATGCAAGTAAGTTTTTACGTGGTTCAATATACCCCTCTAGAATTTTCGAGTGAAACCAACTCCAGTTATAATTTTTCAAAATATTTTTATTCTGCTCCGGAAAGATACTGAAGTCTCAAGTTATTGCCAGGCGTTCTACTTTTAATTCACCTGCGCAGTGATTTTTTTTAAAATACTCCCTACCATTCTGTCCCATAACCCGTAAATAGTATTCTGCGGGATCCAAACGACTTAAGCAAAACCCGCAGGAGGTTACAATTAACGAAATGTAATGATCAATACAATGCCAAATGGCATGGCTGTCAGAAAATGCTTCCTCGGGGTAAATTACTAGTTTTTCATGCAAGTGGTCAACACTGGATTTCCTTTTACAAACTTGGAAGCAGTATCAATCTGAAAAATAATTTTTTTATTTAGCCTTGCCATCTTAAATATTGACGAGCAAAATCTTCAACGATACTTTAGGTTTTAGAGCTGAAATCGATCATGGAGTTATTATGTTGTGTTAATTTATTCGACCGGATTTTCTCATCCTAGGTGCATATAGTGCCAAAATCTCCGATAAACCCGAGAACTATTATTTTAAAACTGACTTCCATTTTCAGCGCATATAAACGGACGCAGTACTATTATAAGAGAGTAAGACATGCTCGCTTGCTTGCCGGAAAGCTTACCGGATCACGTAGAGTCCCACAAATCGCTAAACGTGGTGTCTCTTAAGCGCTGATCAGAAGATCGATCACTTAGTTAAAATCTACCTACTTCCTACATATATATATATATATATATATATATATATATATATATATAAATTTCACCTATACCAAGCATACGGGTTGTAGAGTTCCTCACCGATTCCCGGAGGTAAAAGCTTCAGTTTCTTAACCGTAGGTTGTATGAGCGTTCCACTAAACCCGTTTCGTTAATAAGAGCGTCGGCAGTCAGATAAAGAAGAAGGTTCTTCGTTCACCGGAATTATGGCTTTATTCTTCTGAGCTTTCGAACGCTTACTGGAGTCCATCGTCAGAGATATAACAGCAACATAAAGTAGGACATTTATAGGGGGTAATGGCCAATCAGACACCAGTGGCGCCAGTCCGTAGGTGACTACGCAGGGCCCTGTATGCCAGCGCCAAATCGGTAAATCGATTGACCGAGTTCTTATCGGAGGCCGAGGCTTCAATCAATTATCAGCTTGTCTTGCATCTGTCGTGGGCGATGATCTTCATGGCTGCGAAGTTAAACTCATGACCCATTTGGTGGGTATGGGCAGCCACTTGCGATTAACCAACACCCCGTCTCACAGCAAGCTTATGCTCGTGTATGCGCGATCCAAGCATTCGTCCAGTCTGTCCTTTGTAGTAACAGGAACAGTTAAGGCAAGTGATGCGATACATCACTCCTGACTGCTCATTCGGATTTAATCTGTACTTGATTCTCATGACCTTACTGAGCATGGTAGCTTTGGGTCGCTGTACGATTCCGACACCAAATCCCGCAACAATGCGCTCAGTCGCTTCTGACACATTCTTGATGTATGGCATTGCATTCCATACCGTAGGAGTTGGTTCTGGTTGGGTCCTCCGTGGGCGAACACGTAGGCATCGGCTTATGAACGCCTTTGGATAGCCGTTCCGCATAAATTGTTCGCGGAGGTATCGGGCCTCAAATGCTTTTTCCGCCGGGTTGCTGCAATGATTCTTGATGCGTTTGACCAATATTCTCACACAGCTTTTATTGTGAGCCCAAACAATTCACCTGTCTCCATCCGATCGGCCTCCTAATTCCTGGCAGACCTCCAAGTTCGGAGGATTCAATCGGATGGGTGGTGGTCTTTTTTGACGTGACGTTCTTATTCACATCCATCTCGCCGAGCTTAGCACAAGAAATCCTGCGCAGGAAACTTGAGGAGTCATATCGAGAAACCCATAGTTATCTCAAAATTGAACACCTAATGAAGCTTTTCGAGTTTTGTCAAAAGACCTATTTCACCTTTGCCGGAGAAACCTATGAGCAGATCAAGGGAACTCTGATGGGCCCCCAATTTCCAGTTTAGTGGAAGAATTGGTCCTACAAGAGCTGGAAAAGATTGTTTTCACCCGACAGCAACCTATCCTTCGGCACCGTTACGCAGACGACACATTTGTTATTGTGAAGAGGAACATGCTGCAGAATTTCCATGATCACCTTAACTCGAATTTCACAGATATAAAATTCACGAGGGAAGAAGAAAAAGAGCAGCAGCTCCCCTTTCTTAATGTATTCGTCATGTGACGTCCAAACGGCGAAATACAAAGGGCTGTCTACAGGAAAGGCGACGAACACCACACAGCTTCTCAATTTTCACAGCAACCATGCGGTGGCTCACAAATCAAGCTGTGTGAGAGCACTGTTCAAACGAATCCCAGTCTCATTGTAGCAACCCGGCGGAAAAAGCATTTGAGGTCCGATACCTTCGCGACCAGTTTATGTGGAACGGCTATGCCGAAGGCGTTCACAAGCCGAGGCCTACGTGTTTCACCCGCGGAGGACCCAACCAGAACCAACCCCTACGGTATGGCATGCGATGCCATACATCAAGAACGTGACAGAAGCGACGGAGCGCATTGTTGCGGGACTTGGTGTTGGAATCGTACACTGACCCAAAGCTACCATGCACAGTAAGGTCATGAGAATCAAGTACAGATTCAAATTCGAATGAGCAGTCGGGAGTGATGCATCGCATCCCTTGCCCTAACTGTTCCTGTAACTACAAAGGACAGACTGGACGTATGCTTCGATCGCGCATACACGAGCATAAGCTTGCTGTGAGACGGGGTGACGGTTAATCGCAGGTGGCTGTCCATACCTACGAAATGGGTCACGAGTTTAACTTTGCAGCCACGATGATCATCGTCCACGACAGATGCAAGACAAGCTGATAATTGATTGAAACCTGGGCCTCCGATAAGAACTCGGTCAATCGATTTACCGATTTGGCGCTGGCATACAGGGCCCTGCGTTAATCACCTCCGGACTGATGCCAATGTTGTCTGATTGGCTATTACCCCCTATAAATGTTACTAGTTTATGTTGCTGTTTTATCTCTGATGATGTACTCCAGTAAGATTTCAAAAGCTCAGAAGAATTAAGCCATAATTCCGGTGAACGAACAATCTTCTTCTACTTCACTTATACACACAGCCTGGAATGCGAAAATTTGGCTCCATTCTGTGGCAGTCAGATAAGGCTAGTAAATGAATTCATCTTTCTGAAGAAAAAAATTAAAGTGACGGATTAGTAATACAACAAAGAGTGTCTACCATGAATTACCTTGAGTGTGTCTAAATATTGTTTGATTATAAAATTTAGCAACCTTATCCTGCATTATGCTAACGCATCAGCCCATAGGGCCTCCAAAAATCTGTCATCAGTACATTTTGAACTTATTAGTTTCAGCTGGTTTTCTTCTTGGCTGTAATTCCCCTTATAACTACTGAACCTTTACAAATTTCATGAAATAATACGTGGCCTTGCGTTGAAACTCATAGAGCGTTATTTTCTACTGTCAACGGAAAGTTAGGTTTGCTAACTAAAGCGTCAATAGAATAGCTCATATCATGCATTTAGCGGGCTTCTTTGAGTCACCACGAGGCTTTAGTTACTGCCGCACATGACTTAGACGTATGTTTTTCACCATATTAGTTAATTCGCTCAATCATATCGACAGTTGATTGACAGGCCCACACAGTTGAGGAGTGCATGAGTGGGACTGATATTGTGGAGGATTCCATCTTAACAGCAAATCAGCCCATTCCTACCTATAGTCAATTGGACGAGCTGTCAGGCGTGAATTGGAAGGACATAAACTGGCCGAAGAGCTCTGTACTTATCAGAACTGAAGATAAAGCTGCATTGACTCGTGTTTTTAATATGGCTGCCACGGCATTCGTTCCCCTGTGGGATCCTGACTACCTTAAATGTAGCGCGACTTACATGGGGTGGGTAGTTCGTTTATCTTTGCCAGTCGCAGTGTTACAGTATCCTCTCGAAAGCTCGCTTCAGTAAAAGAAAACTGTACGTTCAAGTAAGCTATTGACACATCTTCAGGGGCTATAGTGACTGGACGTCCACGACAGTCGAACTCTTAGCCTCATTAGTAAATGGCGATTTTAATCACTTCGTGGACTGCAGGACTTATTGACTTGAAACGCTTATTAAAGCTTACTGTTATTATATGAATAGTGGGCACTCTGCACGTTTAAACTTCATAAATAACATTGAATTTAATTTCTACCTTTAAAATTTCACGATCTATCTATTTAATTATGGAAAGTATACCAAGACTATTTTTCATATTCCTAATATGAGTAGTGTGTAAGCGAACGGAGAACCGTTTCATTATTTGCTGGGTTTGTGTGTATTGGATGCAATCTGTTGAATTTGGTATTGATTCCTTCTGAATTTGATAGTCTAATGCACGTCCCCCACAAATTGCAACTATACGTCAAATGGAATGTCCTGAATATTTTGCTCTGCATTTACGCAAAAAAATAAGGCAAAATCATGAAATTTCCGCAATGTCCTGGAAAGGGATGTTACCTTAGCAACACTCTTGCAAGCATATTAGGTATGCATATCAGAAATTTCGTGAAATACTTTGGTTTTTTCAAATAACTTTCTGATCTTCTGATGAAATGCAGCCAAATTTGAGGAACATCCGGTGGCAACCCCAATGTCCGGCCTAGGTGCAATTGTGGTTTTTTAGAAGCTACAACGTTATTTTAATTAAATATACACCCATGTTTTGTTGTGTCAGCAGTTCAAGTTTTTTTATGAACAGAAAATCAAAAAATGAATATTTTTTACGATACATCCGACTTAAGCTACTCTGCTTCCAGAGTTAATACGAAGGATGAAGAAGGTCACTGGGTGCTTCTTCTGGCAAAATACAACCAAAAATCCGCAAGAAAACAACTCGTATGACCTTTGTTTTCAAGAAGCACTTACATTTCCTATCGGAAAATAAATTTGATAGTTAATTTATAAAAGAGAGGAATGGGGAGAGCACCCAGTAATGCAGAGGACCTTCCGCTCACCTGAAGAAAGTGTGCATAGACCTGTGTTCTAATCGTAATCTCTCTTAAACTTTACTCGAGGCCACGAGTATTACTGGAGGTTCTTAAACCCATGTTTAAAATGTTAACGTTATTATGATGGGTTGATCTTTTAGATACCGAAATCAGTTTTTCACGTGTGTTTCACGTCAATTTTTCATATATCGGGATTCATTTACGAACAATTTAAAGGGACTGCATGGGCAGTGGTGAACGAACTTCCAAATCCAGAAACCAGCGCGACTAGTTCTACGCAGCTCTTGCCGCCAAAACGTCAGTAACCAATACCTGTACACCGTTTCCGACAGGCCTAAAGTAAAAGTCAGTTGCAACAACAGTAGTCAGTTATTAAAGGTGCCCTCTTTCAACGGCGGGCGATCTTATTTTAGATTGATCCAGGATCACTTTATGGATGCGAGTAATCAGGACCAAAGACCATTCTTGATCTTTTGAAAATCATCGTCCCTTCTTTTTAAAACCACCCTAATTATCCTTGTATGTACCTAGTCTAGGTTGGGCCATGGTTAGGATCGCTGTCGTGTGAGCGAAAATTCATGGCACCCAGTGCCCTGTAGTTTCTCTGCAAGAAGATATACTGGTGGGAATGTGGGAAAGACTGGCCAAAACTCTATGGGATTTGAAGTGCCGACCATATCTCCAAAAGTCAGCATGTTTTCTGGACCCATCTAGAACGGTTGCACGCACATAATACCAGCCAGAGCTTCGCAGAACAGCCTCTCGGCTACCTGGATAATAGAAGACGAATCAAGCACAAGACAGTTAGGATAGGAAGAAGGCGGAAAAGCAAAATCTCGAACCAATTATATTTTTCTTCGATGCCTATATATAACAAGGGTTTTATCATGCTTCCAACATAGTCACTACCTAAAAGCCCAGATACCACTTTCGCCCATATCTCCGCTGTTGCAGGATGCAACTACGCGGGATTCGGCTACTCCCCATGCTCCTTATTTTTCTCTTCAGAAAACTACTAGGCTACTAATTTAAAAAGTTATGAAGTGCCGGACTGAGGGACAAGTGCCTGCGACATGACTTTATAGGGTTATCCCGGAAAAATGACAGAACATTTAAGTTAACAACAATCACCTTCTATGGAATAACCACGTATTTCCCATTCTGCAAAGGATAAATAGTACTAGTTGCACGTACGTTAATAGCCTTCGTCAACTTAAATGATGATCAGGAAGTAGAGGCGATGCATTTCTGAACCGAATTATATTCATACTGACGTTTCAGAACCGCTCTGGTTCCCTTCATCAGGGAAGTGAAGTGACTGTTCTTATTGGACTGAATTTGTTCAAACTACTCGCGCTCATAATATAGCAGTGAACGAGATACCAACTCTGAAATGCCTGTTTGTTTCTGCTTGACTTTGACCTCTCTGTGACCGTTCGCTGGCAGCCTTGCGTCACCTCTGTCCCCTTCGCGGTCATTGAAATCGTTTTGGCATTTGACCCTCACCGCATCGCATATGATCTAGCTAGTCGACAATATTTTGGGTAATTTGGTTCAAAGTTGCAAAAATTCCCATTAAATGATTCAAAAGACAACTTGGCGAGCATACGCGCTGCTTTCGATAACTTCTCTTCAGGCCAGTACAGTTATAGAGAAACGTTGGAACGCAGTAGAAATTTAAAACATGAAATCGATAATGTTCGTCAATGTGTGTGGGTTATCTGAGAAACGTGCATAGGGGAAGGGTGATAAGAGACAATTTGATAGGCGGCAGTAAGTGTTTGGTAGAGCCGTTCTAGGAGAAGGGGAGGACAGAGATGGCGCGGGCATACATGCAGTTAAGCGGCCGTTGGCCAAGCTAAGCGCGGAGCTTGTACGAGGTTCTTTTGTGCGCACAAGACCGGCTTCTTCAACCTAATGGCAGTCGCTTCTGCTGCTGCTAATAGACGTTGACCCATGTGCATTTACTCATTTACTTGCTCCTGTGGAGCAGGTTATATTGGTCGCACGAGTCGGCGCTTATCCAAAAGAATAAAAGAACACATCCCAGCATGGCTGAGCAAAGGGGAAGTCAAGAGCATAAAAAGCGCCATCCTTGCACATCTTGTTGACACCGGGCATAGTGTGGACCCCAGCGAAGCTTTTCCGTGTAATTTATAAGGTCCCACCAAACTACCCCAAGCCACTGGGTCAACGTCTATTAGCAGCAGCAGAAGCGACTGCCATTAGGTTGAAGAAGCCGGTCTTGTGCGCACAAAAGAACCTCGTACAAGCTCCGCGCTTAGCTTGGCCAACGGCCGCTTAACTGCATGTATGCCCCGCGCCATCTCTGTCCTCCCCCTTCTCCTAGAACGGCTCTACCAAACACTTACTGCCGCCTATCAAATTGTCTCTTATCACCCTTCCCCTATGCACGTTTCTCAGATAACCCACACACATTGACGAACATTATCGATTTCATGTTTTAAATTTCTACTGCGTTCCAACGTTTCTCTATAACTGTACTGGCCTGAAGAGAAGTTATCGAAAGCAGCGCGTATGCTCGCCAAGTTGTCTTTTGAATAATTTGGTTCAGTTTTCTAGGCGCATCGGTTTCAAGTCATATACATAATCAGTCAGTAATGGGCACAGATCGATCTGTTGGCTTTCAGAAGCAAAACAGCTTCGTTTAAGTGTCAAATTCACGAACAGGTAACCACCTACTATGGCGGTTAACATAGCAGAGGAGAGGGATGGCAGAGAATGTAGGTAGATGGATATAATAATGTTTCGGGCTTATTCGACCTTCACTCGACCAATCATAAAGCGGACTACCAGTTGGGACGTTAAACACAAGCATGTGCGCGAAAACGTTGCAGATGGTCAAAGACGGGCTCTGACAGATGGTTCATAATCAGATTATCGGACCGGCGTTCATCAGCACCTCGCCAACTGACATTCTCTGTCGCTGCAAACTGGATACTTATTTCAATTGTGAGTGCCCGCACACAGATATATTGGCTTTCTGAATCACTCTCTGTCATCCCTCCACTCTGCTCCTTTAACTTGGTCGACTTCGATATTATAGGTGGTTACCACATCAGGACACGGTAGGCATTATTCGGATCACCCTCCCATAACAAATGCCGAACATGGGGGTGTGGTGGCATGCCTAGAAGACGTTAGGGCCTAGGGGGCCCCGGCCGCGCCAGACACCTGCGCCCTCTCCCATCTCCGGTCTTCTTGACTCTGTCTTGACACTGGACCTAGGTAAGGGGGGGGGAGGAGAGAGTGGTAGCTGAAGCGCAAGGCAACTATCACTTAAAAACTAAATCCAGGCGCAAGTTTCTCGTACCTGCACCATCCTGCTGTGGAGCAAAAGGTGGACATCGTCAGACTACGACAGTCGAACTGTCGTGTGTGTGTATGCCCCTAAACGGGCCACGTGATAGATGCGTTGAACCAACACGGGGGTCACATCAGGGCATGACAGTTGTTATTCGGGTTGCGCTTCCATAAAAAAATGCCGAACATATGGGTTGTCATGGCACGCCCAGTGGCGGGTCCGGCCGCGCCAGCCACCTGCGCCCTCTCCAGCCTCCGGTCTTATTGACTCTGTCATGCCATTGGTGTCAGGTTGGGCAGGAGGAGAGAATGCGGTAGCTGCAGCGCAAGGCTACTATCACTAAAAACAATCCACGCGCAAGTCACCGTACCTGCACCACCATAGTGTGGAGCATACGGTGGACATCGTCGGACTGCGATGCTCGAACTATCGAGGTGGTTACCTGTTCTTGAGATTTACCACCCGCAAGGAGCTTATTTGATTCGGGAAGCCAATATATCGGTGCGTAGCCATTAATGCTTTAATACCTGGCATGAAAAACTGGTTCACTGATGCGTTCAGGAATTAGAACGCAATTTGTCCGCACAACGACGAGTAATAAGATCACATGCTGACGAGGGGAGCGTCAATTGGCACAGCGATTTCACTGCAAATATTATAGTGCCTTCACCATGTTACAGACCTGCGGTGTTGACTTTATTTGAGTAGTTGCAACCGTCCAGTCTACCTGACTTCCAAACTTTAGACTGTAGAACTGAATGCTTAACGAGTATTCCGAAAAACGGTAGTCATCTCTAGAATAGTCTGTTGCAGGAGAGCGGATTATAGCCTTCTCGGTACTCTTCAATGTATCTCCGTCTGCAATCTTTTCGACTAAATTACTACAATTGATTCAAGTTTTGAATGCGTGCATGTGTTCAGGCAGGGCATATCTTAGTGGTTAATCGTTCAATTTCTGACTACTTTATGACTTTATTGCGCCTTCGGTCAGTCAGAGGTAGGTCAAATCCTGCCCAAGATAGATCCTCATTCCTTAGAAAAAGATGATGCTTATCAAAAATTAGGAGCTGTAAGAAAGATTAGACAGCCTGAAAGTCCATTTATTTCGGATGCTTTCCTGATAACGCTAAGTTTATACGAATGCTTTTACAAGACCACGATAACTTTGGTTGAGGCCTGATAACCTATCAAAAGTTTCACCAGAAATGGGGTTAAAAATATGTCTCTATCAGACCTGTCAGATAAAAAATTCACCTCTTTCCGTCAAAAATTGAAGAGATTGAGATGTTCTAACGCCGGCAGTCCTACAGCATCTCACCCAGTCGAGGTTTCTTAGTTAGAAGGGTAACCATTTTGGGGCCACTTAGCCCCAATATGGACAGCCAAGACACTGAATTAAAGACACCTCGGGAAAACTACGCAGTAGCAAATAATGGAAATAGTAAGAGTATCGATAATAGCACGGAATATACATAGCAAGGTATGCGGACTTAATTAGGATATTTTTGATGCAAAGGCTAAATTTAATAGTTTGGAAGACCAATCATTGAAACGCATCATAGACGGGCTTACTCATGAACTGTCAACCTTAATTCCAAAATTCATTTACTATTCGAGAGGATTCTCAAACAGGGTTGTAAGATTAATTATCGTACAGTATAATCTTACGATACTCCAGTCACCTCAGGATGTCAGCGTTTGAACCTGCTTATTTCCGACTGCCTGCTAAAACTACACTCTGTAACAATGATTCCTAACTTAGTAGGAATTTTAGGTATTGATTGTCGATGCTCATATAAATGTAAAAATATTTTATGAAAACAATGCAAAACTATTCTTTACTTTACTTATTTGCTATTACATTACGTCTTTTTAAAGTTAGCACTTTAAAAAAACAGTATTTTGGTTTTAAAAAGTTTATAATTTTGAGGTTTATCAGTACCGTAAATACTACCTGGTTCCCATCTATTGAAAAGAGTTATGAGCACCTTATGCTGTTTTCTTAATGATGTTGGGAAATATATGAATTTCCTTAGGCAGAATGTCAACAGCATATAGTTTGAAAACCCAGAATACAAGTATGACCGTAGGTCAGGTTCAAATCATTCAGAAATATGAACAACTTTTAAAATCAACAGATATTCTTTCTGATATTATAAAATTTGAAGACATTACCCTTTAAAATGAGTACAAGGAAGATTTAAACGTGCCTGTCTTCTATAAAATAGATTTCAATTTATAAGGGCATGGAAAACCAATGAGAACATTTATACTACTGAAGCAGCCATTTTTACACTATGTACTTTTACAGGCACCTGGAATGTAGCTCGTTCAACCACCCGCATCTTTGTGTGAATGACATATCTCATCATTATGATTTAAGGTAGTTTTTATCACAAACCTACTTAAGTAACGTTTACGAATCTAAAACCTATTTCATAATTTCGGTATCAGTCCATGAGAGAGCATGCCTACCGCATACTGCATGCGGTTAAGCAAACCGCGCAATTCGTTTAGTTTTGTGAGCTGAATTAAATGTACTAAATGATTTACTTCGTGATTTTTCAATTCAATTGTGCTGTGTAAATCATTCTATTTTTACAAAATTGTCCGTCGAGTTTGCTACTAAATTGAAACTTAATGGATAGTCTACAGGTTTGCTAATTCTTTTTCAAGAATGATTTTTTGAGGATTTTGCTAGCTAGCTCAGAACTGAGAGCTGCCAACTGAATCAACCTTTTTGTTGAGGTGCACGCTATTCCTCGGATTACGAATTCCTTTGTTTCAGAAATCCGGCATCTGACTTGGTGGAAACGGCGCATTGGGAATTAACTCTGGGGCAATAAAATAGTGCATCTGTTACTGTGGTTGCATAGTCTTTCATACTTTTGAAATTAGCCTGTTTCTAAAGATGTAATACTGCTTAACAATTCTGAATGTTTAAATTCAAACATTCTATGAATTATGACACTGGCAGTAAACAGAAATATCCATAGGAATGATTTTCTTCTTGCCGGCCATTTTAACCAGCTGCTGGGCCTGTGGGGCTGTGCATCACTGTACCTGTCATGTTATCTGTCAAGATCAAGGCCGAATGGGCAACGATTTTCGGATGATCTAGGCAGCAACATTTGAACTCGCCAATCTAGGATACTAAACATCTGGGTTTGGTGCGTAAAACACGAGACGTCTAGCAAGCCACGAAGGCCGCGACTCCTGTTTGCTTTACACTTCATGAGGTACACATATTATCATTCCCATTTCTAAAGAAGCACGTAAGGAGGTAAAGAAAAGCTTTGATACCGATTTTAAAACTTTATGGAAGTCAAGCTACTACAATTTTCACAAGATAAGTACCAAACTTAAATTCCAGTGTTTATTGGGAACAAGCAGATAATTACCGGAGTTTGCACCGAAGCATACCAATTTGAACTCCTTTCAAACTTAAAGAAACAATATAAAAGCAAAACTTTATGTGAAGTTCGCAGTGGTAAGTCATTGGCAAAAGAATGGTCGGGAAATTTAACAGTTTCGAATTTTTTTTGTCCTCAGCTTTGCCTATAAAAGGAATAAGCACAAACCCAAGATCGTTGACCTATACTACAACCTTATTCCATCCCAACCGAAACAATATGTCAAAAATTTCGTATGCTTTATTTCGATACCTTTGCTATACTTAAATCTTAAGTTTAGTCTTAACCCTTATCCTAATTCCAGCTTTTCACCGAAAGTACTCTGAGTGTTAAATAACAGTATTTTCTCATTAGATAGCAGGTGTGCGACATGTCGCGTCTTTGTTTTTTTTCTATTTTTATTCCTAAACATCCAGTGGTCTTATATCTCACGGTACAGCTATCCAAACCGTAGAACGAGGTTCAAAATGCACAGCGCAGACAAGTCGCGTCTAGTTACAGAAGAAACTAAATCGATTGTTTTGAAAACCAGTCTGTCCCAACGCACACCAACTCAAGCACATGTGCAGTGTGACATTTCTTTGCCTGTTGCTGTCTGTTTCGTAACATAAGAAGTTGTAGAGATAGGGAGTTCAGAGGCGTATGCCTATATTTCACCTCAAAGAAACTGAACTGAACCGATGTGTAAAAAACTTTTGTTTTGAGAGTTGCAATTTCACCGACTTTCTTGAAAGAAACTTAGTTATTTTTAAGATGCTGCAATTATTTTTCACCATTTAGTCTCCCTCTGTCGAATTAAAATTAAATCTTGTATTTTTCGTTTTATCGGGTTCGAGATTGGTAGATAGCCTCAGCCTGGCTACTAATAGCCAATGCTTTTAACCCACTTATGAAAAATGCGGTGGCCTCGGTGGAATTTGAACCCACGCCAGCAAGGGGAAGGATTTAGTACAACCAACGCTCTACCCAACTGAGCTACGAGGCCCCCACTGTGAGCTATTAGTTTAATCACACTTGGGTCAAGGATTTCCTAAGCAATGAATATGCAATCCAATAAATGACTACCAGGCCCAGTTAATAAGTAAGGGATTTCGGCAGATTTGGAAAATTCCTATGACCCACTTATAAAAAACTCGAAGACCTTGGTGGGATTTGAACCCACCCAACAAGGGTAAGGCTTTTGTACAGCCAACGCTTTAGCCAATTGACCTAAGAGGCCCCCATCGGGAGCCATGCTTTCAATGGCACTTGGGCAATGAGCTTGCTGTATCAGAATTGGTGGATTCCATACACTGCAGTAGGCTGGTCGGGTAACTCGACCCATGGCTCACGGTGGGGGCTTCGTAGCTCAGTTGTTTAGAGCATTGCCTGTAATAAAGCCTTCCCCTTACTGTTGTTGGTTCGAATCCCACCGAGACTGCTGAGATTTTTTCAAGTGGGTAAAAGGAATTATTAACATCTGCTGAAAACTCCTACTAACCAGCCAATGCGTCAGAAATGGCCATTCCATTCTTGCTGGTCTTTGTCGATAATGTTATTATGCCCATCGTACTGTGCGACTGTTGGCGGTTCTCAAGAGTGAGCTCCAAGGTAAAACGGGACGTGTGTATCCCTTACCGCGATCTTTGAGCGCCCCACTACGAACGGTTTTCCTGACAGCTCGTTTTATTTGCAGCGATTTACAGGTTACCGCGCATGTATCATTTAGTTATTCGTTTGGCCTTCAAACACTGCTTTGTGACATTTTTCTTTGGAGAATATTAATGTCCGATTTCTTCTTATAGTAGTTTTGTATGGTATTGAAAAGCTTGATATAAATGAAGAAAACCATTCGATCTACTAAAAACACTGAATCTTTTGGGAACTGAACTATTAATACTTATTCAATCAGCGAGCTTAGTAAACAGGTTAGTTGTTCCAACTATGCTCCAGTTTTTCATATTTGCTGAATAAGTCTTCCTAACAGTTTGATGCCAAGGACGTAATCAGATCTCAAGCCAACTGGGTATTAAGAAAACGTTAAACTTGCATCAATACATAGACCCTGCTTTACAAAATGCTATGCCCTGTTTTTATTTATTAAAAATAACACATTTTATTCTTATTACGACAGTATTCCAAGACGACTTCAAACAAAATAGATAAAGGATACGAGTCCGTGCCAAATAATCACTGAAAAATATCGTCAACACTTGTGTCCGGAGTCAGGCATCTCTGTGGAGCTGTTCAGATGCTCAGTTTGTAAGACAGCATCCATTGCTGGATGGAATAACCAAAACCTTATGTTCCGTCGATAGCAATTTGGCCTGCTTCTAAATACAGCAACATCTTTTGGTTCCTGTTTCATAAGAGTCGCTGTATCTGTCGAAATTTGCGGACATCGAAAGTTATCTCAAGGCAATACAAAATAACAATAGTTTCACACTAATAAACTGTGAAACTACAAAGCGGGCCGAACGCTGCTGTTGTAAGGTACTTTATCGAGTCTCTTTTGGAAAGAACGCGGGAATAGGGACTCCACCGTAAGACGGGTAGCCTTTTACAAATTTGACAGGCTGATATGGGCTGGGTTAAGGTTGGGGCGTAAGCTAAGGGTTAGGCTTAAGGATTTGGTTAGGGGCTGAGTTTAGGATATTAGGATTAATATTAGGATACTTGTCAGGGTAAAGTCTGAAGTTAAAGTAAGTGTTAGAATTTACGTTTAATTTTCGGTTAAAATTAGTATAAGGCTTACAGTAAGTACATGGGCCATTAACCCTTTGTGAAACAAGATAAAATATGGAAAGTATCTAGCAAGGAAAGGGAAATAGCTGTCCGAACAGGCGAACAATGGTAAAGATAATATCTTTGGATAAATTTGAGCAATTTTTCAGAGAGCCAGAGATTTTTGCTAGTTTTCAGAAAAGAAAAAGAAAAAAAGATTCACTTGCTCAGAAGTTGGGTTGTTTCTTAAAGTCTTAAGGCACGGTGCTAGGGCAAATAAATGTGTAAATGTATAATCTACCACCACCATTATGGCAATATTCCCCTTGGATCACCCGGAGTGAGAACTGAATATAATGAAAGAGATCCGTCACGCAAATGTCTATCTTGGGGCGCCTTTTATCTAATAAGTTAAAGGACCTATGGAATGAAAAAAACACTCCGGTAAAGGAAAAACGATTTATTTTAATAAGGAATTAAATTACTGAAACTCAGATGAGTTACAAATGCTATTAGCACGTCTATATAATGTTTTCTTAGCACAGAGGAACCTCGGGTGACGAGCAGTCCCATCTACGAGCATTTCAGGTAACGAGCGAGTCACTTGCAGCAAATTTGTGGCAGTTGCCGAGCTTCCCCTCACTTAACGAGAAAACCACGTGGTGTTTCGTAGCGTTCCATTGGTTATTGAAAACGCTCGTACGCCTCCAACGACAGTGTTGTTGTTTTATCGCGCTGGATAAGCATCCCTCCGCATTTATCTGTGCTTTTACTTTGGATTTTTTGGGGTTTTGCGACTATAATTTGTAACCTACAATGTCGTCAAAGAAGCCGCTTGCCAAAGCTAGTGTTGTCAAGAGGAAGAAAGACATAATTACTGTAGCTTTAAAGAAGGAAATTATAGCAAAGCACGAGCGTGGGTTTTGTGTGACTGATCTCGTCAGGGAGTATGGCAACTCCTCATCAACAATCTGCACCATCTAGAAGAGGAAGGAAGAATTTAAGAAGCTTGAATTTTGCCAAGGTACTTGACAAGGTTACCAGCCAACGTCCAAAACTCCTAGAATATTTTGAAAATTTGCGGTTGGTCTGGACAAATAAAAAGGTAATTACGTGAAAATAGGGTCTCTGAAACTATTATTTGCATTTATACAAAGGCGGTGTATGTGGACCTTGTCAGGAAGGTACCAGGTGCATCGTCTGAAGATGAAAAGATATTTAAGTTAAACCGCGGATATTTGAAAAATTTAAGAAGATAGGCGATATACACAGTGTTGTGGGACATGGGGAGTCTGCCATGGAACTTCAGAAGGTGCTGGATCAAAGGGAGGTAAAAAGCCCTCATCAGGGTAGGAGGCGTAGGCGAAGGAGTTAAGAGAGGATGCCACCTCTTCCCGTGAGATCAGGAAAGTGTTGTGAATGTTTTGAAAAGCTGAACGAATTCTTGGAAAGGCATCACCCTGATAAAGCAGCGACTGCATAGTGTGTGACCTGGTTTAATGACGATAGTCTGTCTCGTTTTAGGGACATCCTAAAACGAAGACAAAAGCACTTGACAATAAGATGCGTTCTTTGGAAAAGTACTGAAAAGATAAGCGAGTGATAGTGAACCACAACCGGTTCCCAGTCGGCTGATATTAACACGAAGAGGGAGCCCGCCCAACTCAGAAGTGAATTCTCCTTCCACACCGCAACCCCTCTCCTCCTGCTCCCCACCTCCCCATCTTCTCTCTCCAGCCAGAAACGACTAACCATAAGGTAAAGTACAACTTAGGACAGTAAAAAATTAATCATTACATGTATTTTACTTACATTAGACAATTTCATATCGATGTTTTTCGAAGTGAAAAAGACTAATTTTATTTTCAGTATTTTAAATGGGGAAATTCGTTTCGTGAGGCGGGCGTTTCCTATGACAAGCTCGGTGTTGCAACGGATTAAAGTCGTTAACCGAGGTTACTCTAAATTCTCATCCAAAATAAGCCATTTCATCAGTGGCTGACAAGCACCATGTTGGATCCAGACCACCTCCGTGGCTGCAAAAGGCCACTAAATAAGATTCTAAGATGCATTTTGAGTAGAAAACTAACCACTGCATCATTTACATGCCACCACAGCCCGCCAGCTGATCATTCAGCACTATTGCGACATTACAGTCTAGCGATAGCCGGATCGACCTCCATGGAAATTTAAAACGTATGCCCTATATTTACAACCTCTCATCATATGCCTGCCGGAAGATCATGATAGTTAAGGACATTAATGCATGTTCATCGCCCGTCTCTACGTTCGCTTCCGCGAATCCTGTACACTGCGCCCCTTGAACGGGTGGTCATATTCATTTGCATTTCAACCTTACTCTGCGTTGTGCAGGTTCCGATATTTGTGTAGAAAATGTGACTGCTTATTTAAGCATTAGGTTTTACCGATTAATACAAAAAAACAATTGTCCACTTAACTACTTTAGATGAGTTTTCCTTGACTTAAAACGTTTGTAGTTGACGAATTTAACAGTTTTTATCAATATGAAAGTAAATATCGCAACAGCTAATGTGGGTAGTGTCACCATACAAGGATGAAAGGTTTGGCTGCTTGAAATTTTTCCTTTCATGCTGTGTACACAAGTACTTTCAAATAGAAGTAAGCAGTCATTTTCATTTGGGTGCAATTTGATCTGCATCATAGAGGAAAAATCCACTTTGCGGGGAAGAACTCGGGCACTATACTTGGCCCGTCAAAACACCAACTTTTGTACTATAGAAAACACAGTGACACTTAGCTGGATAATGTGCCCTAGAAGTACCAATAAAATACGATGGGACAAGTATAGACAAGTTTCCCAAAGGGCCTTATGCATACACTGTGACGTTCTGAAGTCATGTTTCGTCCGCCGTAAGTTTTGATAGTTCATCATAAGGCAAACCAGCACTCATTAATGGTATGAAAAAAAATAAACAGTAAGCAAAAGAAATAAAGAGGTGTCTGACCTGGAGTTTTTCTATAGTTTTTCTTTAAAAAAATCGGAACGATCGGAGCTAACTTCAATTGACTTTGGGTGAAAAACAACGATGACCAAAATAAAAAACGAAGTTTATTTGTTCTTTTAGTCTCCTTTAAGTATCAAAATTAACGAATCATGGGTAATGGCCTGGTCCGCTCAGGGAATTCTTATGGGCTTGTCTTGACTGATGTCTCATCCAAGGTAGTGTTTTAAAGATAGAGTAAAGCCGCAGTAGGTAATAGAGGCATCTTTATTCCGATGAGCCCTTACACCCAACGAACTTTAATTACTGTTGGCTACTCTTGCGGTGAAGTGATTTTCCTTTAAAACCAACAATTTACTTTCCATTTTTGATGCCTTTCACTGTCGATAACCGCAAAAGAAGTAACACCTCTACGAACTTCATTAGATTATTTTATAAGTTCAAGCAAATGCAAAAGCTTGTTAGATTTTGATGAGCACCACTGACCCAACAGTAGTCAATACGGATGTCCTTTACTTTGTTGACAACATATGGGCATCCCGTGCCCCTCCGTAAAGGATAGGGACCAGAGTCTCAGGTACAACGATCCACTCATGATTCGTTTTCTAGTCAGACCAAACCCACTAGTGCCGCGTCAATTACACTTGGCATTTACCGGCCAACTATTTGGGCTCTACGTAATGGCGCATTCCGTGACTTTTCTTCATGTGCCGCTGTCAGCTTTTTATATTTCTGCTCATTATTTGGGGGCATTTTACCTCTTGAACATTTTCTGTGCAATTTGCATTGAGAGTGATACAGTTAATTTCGCTTCCACTTGCATTATTTCACGGATATAGTATATTTTACAGACGGATGTAGTAAATGGTAAAAAGAAAATTTACTTAAGCAAACTTACTATAATTGCTTTTTAAAAGAGAATTTAATAGAGGGACACGCAAATCTAACGGGAAATCAAATAGCAGCTGTTGCGGCCAGGTGCGTACTTGTTTTGGCCATAAATATCACCAATGAATTCAATTACTGCATTCAAACAGATATACGTGCACGAGTTTTTAATTAAGGAAATTAGATTTTTGGTTAGCCGAGGTTCCATTGGTGCTCCAAGATTAGACTTTTTCCTTTTTTTCTAGTTTAGGTCTTTATTTAAAACAGAAAAATTCAACCCCAACTTTACTGGCATCTTACGGTAATCGCCGCCGTTAACACATAACGGACTCCCAGTTTGTAAAGTTTTCACTCAAAAAGAATCACATTATACTGGTATAGGTAGGTGACACGGAGATAGTAGCTGTTCTAAATGGACAATTCAAGCCCCCTTCAGAAGTCTGCACTGGGATAATTTTCGGTGACCTGTGACAAACGGTTAAGTAAACATGTGGCTGGAAATTCTGCGGGTGAAATCAAATCAAATAACAACAGCATCTTGAAAGAGCTGTTCCCCTCTGCCTCTAACTCGTAAGCTTTTGTCATGTAAATCACGCGATTAATCACATGGATTTGAATTTATAGTGGCTTGACTGACGTCATAAACCAAACCTGATCGTTCTCACGATCCAAGTAGCTCATGATAAGTTCATTTTGGTGCTAATAATTGTTACTTTAACTTACTGTCAAATAAAGGTGCTGTTACCAAACAGAGTGTAACACGCTTACAACTAACCAAACAGCAGTTGATGCCTAATCTGATTAAACATTTTCGATGAATTTCCAGATCATAGTAACGTCGACCCCGGGGATAGACACCTATAATAATGTAAGTTAAAACTAAACCTACCATCTCGAAAGGAATGTTCAGGAATCTTTCTACGCATTAAAAATTTTGGGGCACATGATGACTTCAGAGTATCACTCCTGGCGTTCTTGCTTTATCCGGTTCATTTCAGGCCAGGTATTACCCTCATACCTTGGCAATACACACGAAGGACTCTGAGTCGAATTGCGCTGACCTTGCACTATAACTTTAATTTGGTCATGCATTTAACTGGGGGACCAAATTATGCCTTGAAATGGAAAAAGCTATAAATTAATCAGGCTTGACCGGGTATTTTTTGCCTTTTAGAAAGATTTTGCCCCTAAGAGTGGCTGGCATTCACTGTAACTCCTTCCGTTGTCACCATGACCCGCCGCTTTAGAAGCAATGCCTGTTTGCCGGCTTCTTGCTTCCTGAGAAAACCCTGACTTCCTCAGCATATTCTGGTTTATTTTACCAGCCCCTGAACGCACAGCGCTTCTGTAGTAGTGCATTTATCCACGCCAACTCGCCTCAGTCTGCCCATCTGCCTGGACCATGTTGATGGGAGGGATGTTGCGGCAGTGAAAGGTTACAGTGAGGTTGAAATGACGTGAGGGCAGGACTGCCAGACCACAATGCACAGTGGGAAAGGCAGTTAGCAACATCTGATCAGTTGAGTCACAGTTTGACTTCACATCCTCCGATATCTGATTTCGCGATTCGAATGAATGTGGTAGCGTACAAATAATCCAGTGACGCATTCCGATTTCCCACACTCTAGGCCTGTGAAACGGCCAATAGCAATGCATTGCGGAAAACTTGTGCAAAAAGTGTTTTATTACAGAAGCCATTGGCTGCCATGGAATCTCTCAAGCTCTTTCTTTCCTTATCCTCCAGAGCAGCTGGAACTTTAAAAACTTGCTGGGCCTTCGGAAGGATATGGTCTCACGAATGTGTGATATTGTCACATGGATGGCTTGAGTAATGCAAATAACGACGTCTAACGCATGTTCCACGAGAATGCACCGAACTGGTGAGTTGCCTGTGAACTAGTTCATAGAAATGTGGACTTGGGCAACATCTAGAACACTGTCTCCACCACCACTCACTTTTCTCCAGTGACCGAGCAATGTCGAAACGGCATGAGGTAGCCGTGGGCACAGTGGCTGATACAGTTAAACAGCCCACCTATGCGTGCTACTTACGGCCTGGTTATCGCTACATGTACCCGGCTTCTGTAAGGATGGCTGTGGTCTGACGTCAGTGAAAGTGCCGAAGACAATACTTCGAAGAAGCCAGTCCTCAAAAGGACCAAGGTATCCTGTCAGTTAGAAATATTCCAGACCACGACGTTTAGTACTTCGGGATGGGTCGACGCATCTAAGATTTCTTCTTATAAGGAATGCGTTGATGTAGCTCAAGGGCGCATTTCTCAGTATTAGCCTCCCTCACTCTTCTCACTTTCACGCCTCTTTCGAGTTTCAGAGCCTGTAGGGCAGCTGGTAATGGGATTGACTTGAAAGTCTACATCTAGAGCGTGTCACATACGTGTGCGACAGTGGCTAAGGACTCGCTCAAACTGATGGCAGTCCGATAAAATCATGGTGACAGATTGATTCCCCGTTTTCGTTCAGCACATTTGCAGCGCGGTCCACTGTGGGAGCCAGAATATTTCCACATATTTCGGTTCATAAAAGCTGCCAAATATCAATTGTGGTTGTTACTGGAACCTCGGAAGTAATAAATTATTTCCTATTCAGAGCTCTGAAATGTTCTCACTTTTCCCTGTTATTGAGTTTTGAACAGTCTCCGAAATTCATGATTATGGAGGAAAGTGCTTCTCTGCTGAAAGAGCAAAAGTCTGCTTTCGGGGTCGCCAGCATGGCGGCTTATCCATGTCGTTTTCGATTCGCTTACCGCTCCCTGTTCAATTGAATGCCTGTGTCACGCCTCACTCTTCCAGCGATGTTGCGACAGTTTGAGGCTAATCGGCATTATGCCCTTTCCCGATTGGTCGCATGCAGACAAAGCGCACACACGCACCTCGTAACGTGGTAAAAAGCAACGGCCAATTCTCGGCTTGCTGTCCCCGGCCTCTGAACCGTTTGTAAGATCATTCCTGCGGTAAAAAAGTCATACTACCTCTATCTCCCTAGCCTTTGATTTGGGAAACCTGTAGTTGTTGACCCATCATACCTCGACAAACCTTACAAACTCAAACTCCCTTCTATTTTGTTCGATGGATTATTCGAAAATTACCAGACAAAATCTCTGGCAATATATTACACTCGCAAAAGAATTAAAAAATTTCGTAAAAGCTCGTTATTTTCTAAAACAGGCCTACTTGGATCGGGTTAATAGAAGCTAAACCCCTGCTAAATTTATACAACGGAGGACAGATGTTGGTCATTTGTAAATTCCCCGAGAATAACCCACTGAGAGCAACAATGAGAGTGACGCGTGTAATTGATGTCTCTATATACTTTACCTCCTAAAGACCTATTGCGTACCTAGGATCGATAACCACTGTAACCAAGAGTGGATATATACGTCATATTAAAGAGTGCCGTTGAGATTTGTCCATCCTTGTAAAGGATGACTGCGTTAGCCCATCATTTAGCCACCCACCAAACCACAATTTCCGCACTTCCGATTGATCATGTGGAGTAAGTTATTTGTTGGTTTGCCGGGAGGATAGGTAACTCGCTGTTGGCCATACCGACTCTTCACTCCACCCTATATCAGTTGCCCGTCGGCCAGGTGGTGCTGACACAAGACGCAGTGAGTAACGTGGCGTGAGCCCTCACTTGACAGTTCGACCGTCAGTTTCGACGAGGTCCATCGTGTGCTCCATAGCAAGATGGCGCAGTAATGATGACATGCTCGTCGATTAGATTATTGTGAGAGTAGTTTACGCTGCAGCTGCCACACTCTCTTCCCTTACCAACCTGTGCCCGATGACGAGGCAGAGTTAAGAAGACCGGAGACGGAAGAAGGTGCAGATGGCTGGCGTGGCCAGAGTTGCTCCTAAACGTGCAGCCACACCTGGCTCGAATCCCGCGGAGTGACAGTGCCATAAATACCACATTTATAAGGAGCCATTGCAGCCTGACTTTCAAAGTACCAGTCGGCCACTCCGCACAACCACACACTGGGCTGACAGTGCGATCCGAGTTATCCCGTCAGTTGGAAACATTCCAAGCAACGGCGCTTAGCGCAACGTGATAGTCTCGGCCTCGGGTCACACATATAGTAAAGGAGCCATATTTAGAAGGAACCGAGGATCATACTTCCCTCTCAGTGAGAGGGACAGGTTGCAAACAGTGTTGTGTAGTATTGGATGTAAACATGTGTGATGTAGATGATGATGAGGAGAGATTTGGTAATGTTGTATGGCCGGCGGTGTTCTACCGCAGGTTTTCAGGTAGCCGCATGTGACCTCGTAGGCCTCTGCAGTGTGTGAATGTGCGTGGACTGTACGAAGAGTTGAGGCAAGTGCGGTGGGTCTATATTGGTGCTCCAGGCACTGATTCGCCAGCTTCGGAGCGACGGATTCGCAATTGACCGACCGGTGGCAATGGGGCAAGATAGGTCGGGAGATGTTGAGTCTGTGAGGGATTGTTCTGTCGGTATTGGTGGTTAAGCACATGCAAGGGCTGGCGATGGGTTGGTAAGATGTAATAGGTTTGTAGGAATCACGGTGAATTCCGCCTTCGTGGATGCACATGTGACCTAGTTTACCCATGTGGTGAGTGAATGCGCGAGGGCAGTGGAGGCGGCGGTCCCTGCTCTATGTCGGTGCTCCAGGCATTGGTTCGCTAGTCTCTGTGCGATGTATTCGCAAGTGATCGACCAGGCAGCTGCGTGAGATGAATGCGCGATTGCAATGAGGAAAGGTTAGTACTGAGTGCCCATCGCTGTGCGGTGAGAGTGGGGTTAGCAGGGGGTGGTACATCGAAGTAGTCTTATCAGGGTTGGCATTGAGGGAAGTGGCGTCAGTGGTTGTCATTACTGTGATCGGCACAGAGGTTGTAGGAGGGAGGATTGTGCCGGTGATTAAAGGTAGCGGGGCATCGGAAGTTTGATCACTGGTGGTGGAGGTGATCGTCATCGTGGGCTGTGATGCAGGAGGTGACAGGAGGTAAGTTTGTTGCTACAGGAGTGGATGGTGTCGGAGTGTGTTGCATTGCGTCCGAAGATGTCCAACGAGGCCAATACACGCGTGGAATGTGCCTTGACAGCGTAGGTATGTTGGGAGTGTTGGGGTATTGACGCTGTTGTTCTGAGGCTCTTGTGACTTACAAGCCTCCCTATTGGTCTTAACAGCGGCGATATGGTTGGTTTTGTATGTTGCTTCACCAGTCTTCACTGCTCTTCTTCAGGCCCGTCGTTACTAGGCGAGGGCTTCCCAGTTCACCGAGTACATTTGCAGTCGCTTCAAAGAGTGCTTCAAAGTGTCCTTGTAGCGCCACTTTTGTCCTCCATGTCTGCGTGCAGCCGTAGCGACAGCGGTAGAAAATTTGTTTGGGAAGTCGTTCATCGCCCTTTCTCCCCAGATGGCAATCCAGTGTAGTTGCACTTGCCTGAGCATGGTGTGTATGCTGTGGATTGTGGTTCACTTCAAAAACATATATCCAGGGATCTGGTTCTGCCATCCCAGCTTCAGCATTCTCGAGAGACAGTTGAGATGGAAGTTATTCCACTTCCTAGCTTAGTTGGCGTAGATGGTTCCGGTCGCCACTTCGTACAGGAATGTCGTTAATACGACCGGCTTGTACATCTTCAGTTTGGTGTTCATGTGGAAGACGTGGCGATTCCACACGGAGCCTTACCGTCAGCCGAAAGCCTAGCTGGCTTTGGAGATCCGTTGAGCAACCTTGCCGTCAATTCTAATGTTGTGTGCCAGCTTGCGTTCCAGATAAACGAAGTTGTCCGCAGTCTTGAGTTGAATGCCATTGACATTGATTCGGGGAGCATTGTATTGTGCCCTGGATGACGGTTGATGCACGAAGATCGTGTATAGGTGGGTTTGCATCTCGCTGCTCCATATTGACGGTAAGATCTCCACCCATATCCTTCTTAATCGTCCGAAGGGCCACCTAGAACAGGGACTGCTCCAAGAAGGTCAATGTTTCCTCCAATGACACCGCGGAGCCTTCACCTAACACGTGCCACACCCACGTACGATATTAATTGAGGACTCAGCACGCTGACTCAACACGGCTCAACTAATGCATGGCGTGAGCAAGCCTTGCACGCGTTTTTTTGTAACCTTACCACGGGGCAGTCTGTTTTGGTGCATCAGATAAGCTCCTTGCGACAACTGCAATAGAGAGAGAGAGAAAAACAAAACAGGAGCTTTGGACCACTAGGGGCAGCCTAAACCAGCATTTCTTAAAATACTCTTTTCCTTATTTTTGTTTGCATGCTTGTTGACAGTGTTTGCTGTTCCAGGCCCCAGTGGCTAACAGAAGACCTTACTAAAGGACGTGTGACGGCCTGCAGTTGGATAGACTTTTTAATCACCAAGTCACCCTCTCGCTTTGTGTGTGTAAATCTCTTTGTTCCCACGTGCTTTTTTCGATATCCACTGGAAAATGCTCCGCGTGTACCAGGTAAATATGTCACCTCACTCAAAAGTCACCTGTTTCAGCTGACAGCAAGCGCTTCAGCACCGCGACTTTAAGCCCCAGCGGCCAATGCGCTCGTAGTCACCTGCATTGGCCTTCTACTGGCTATTTGACCCTTATCGTGGTTTGATGCTTCCCTAGGCTAGAAACAGCGCGCACTTACCGAATCCAACATGAGTCTCTTTTAAATGATGGCCTCCTTCTCAAAGGTAGACCGTCTTTTTAAGGAATAAACATCGACTGCCTGGCTCACACCCCCCGTCTAGAAAGATGGCGTGGAAGGTCAGTATTAGACTTAGACGGCTAATGCATGCGACTTGCAGGAGCCGTACAGAACACGCCCCGATGAACAGCAGAAAATTGACGTTCTCAATAGGCGAGGAAATATTGATATTATTTTTTTAGCAAACGATGCTTTAGGCTATGGCAGGTATGCGTGGCGGGCCTACAACGGGCTGCCCTGAACCAACATGGGGATTGGAGGGTCAGTGCTCGATTTCGAGGACCAACACATGCGATTTGCAGGAACCGTTCAAAGCAGGTCCCATAGAGCAGTGAAAACTTGAACTTCTCAGTAGACGACACATTTGTGATATCATTTCTTAAAAAACAGAGCTTGGGGCTGAGGTGTGCGCGTGGTAGCCCCCACGAAGGGCTGCATTGGACTGGCCCGCGGCACGCACTAATCGGGCTGCTTTGAGTCCACCACAGTTCATGCGTGTGGCGGGACGCCTTAGACGGAGGCCTTTAGACCGCGTCAGCCATCGTGTCCAACCCACTGCCAGCTAGCTGGTTGACAAGCTCGAGTAGACGACTGGTTCAGGGGGAGAGTAGAGGATACGTGAGGCCGACACTGAGGAATCCATCCACATGGCACATGAACGCAGTTCTCACTATACGCAACCTGACTAGCCTGATTCCGTCACGGCGCATGACTTTGATTGTTGCCCGGTGACGGAATAATTTGGTTCTTTCAAAAACTGGGAATCAAGCCATAATGGCTCCCATTTTATTGTGATCTTTATGGCACTCGCTGATGTGCGTTTCGAGTCTGCTTTACGGTAGCATGGTAGAATAGATTTACTATCTCCTGAAATTCGGAAATGTGTTTCCGTTTCGAAAATATCGCCTAAGAAGGGTTGTAATTTTACTTTTTTGCTACATAATCTCAGGATATTTCAGTCCCGGCATAGTGCCGGCTAGTGAAGAAACTTCTCTCTGACCGCCTGGAATAACTGCACTTTAAAAATGGGCACTTACGTAGTATGATATGTTCTCATTGAATTCCTCTTCTCTTATGTATTCAAGTATATTTTATAGAAACCTTGCGCGAAAGTATTTTATATTGAATTCATTTGGTAGTAAATTAAATCTTCTTCTATTTTTTCCTTAAAGAAAGGAAATCTTTCAGTTCTTAACTAGAAACTTTCTCTTGTCGACTAATTTTAAACCCGACCGACCTTTAAACTTCTTTTCAGGGTTTCCAAACTACATGCCGTATATATTCCGTGTAAGGAAAATCACACATATCTCTACGCTAAGAGAAGGAGATCACATAGTGCTGATAACACTTTGCAAGGACGGGGGACCATGGTGTATACTTTATAAGAAGCATTAATAAATGGACAGAAATTATGCTGTATAAATGGACTTTCACAATCTTAAAAATCTCATAATTATACACTTTTGAAGCTGAACTTTGCTGCTCACTGAAAATTTGATATCGGCAATGATGTTCATAGTCTCTTCTAGATCTCCTTTTTATTCGCCTTTCTTCACGCCCAGTTCGTTTGCCATTACTAGCATTTTTTTACACCATTTTCTTCAAGAACAGCGAGGAAGACATTTTCGTCACTAGCACCAGTAGGGAAGGGTGGAAATATTGTACGTGGGCATGGACTCGGTCTTTCCTTTTCGCACTACGGCACCAAACTATCGAAAACACCCTTTAAATCGAGGATAGTTTTGCCTTTCGGGTGTATTCTGCTTAGGGGGGGCGGGGGGGTAGTAACATATCTGGCACTCAGAGATAGCCACTACGGGATCAGCGGTGTGTCATGTGCCACTGCCAGCGGAAGGCATTTTCCGTTGGCAGTCATTGTCCACTTTTGGCTGAGGCCTCGAATATAGTGAGCTAGGACGAAGCCCTTTTGATGCTTACCAGCACCTCAACACCACTTCGAGATCAATTATCTTTCATACAGTGACCGAAGACTTTTGTTGTGAAGGTCGGGGTGACATTGATGGTTCGAGTACATACGTTCTTGACTGTGGTGACCAGATATGGTCGGTTCTGTGTCACCTTCATTCTCCTGCTTTCCTCTTTTTCTTCCTTTTCTTCTTCGCTTGAAAAAGGGCTTCTCCAGCACTGCAAGATCAATCCTCAGTTCCCCACCATGCATATCGACGCCTTTAGTGTGCATTCGACCGTTGAGAGCGATGATGTTCGTCTTCTCCGTCATTGAGTAGGTGCAACGCCAGTGCCTTTCGCAGCATATCCCGCGCTTTCTTCCTTTGCCCACTTTGCTCCGATGGCAGGACAAAATCAAGAGAATTGGAGGTGAATGCTAGCGCTGTGGCTAAACAGTTCGTCTACACGCGCCACAACCACGACCTAGTGTCTCCATCGCAGATTCCCCACGGTTGTAAGGATCTCACGCAGGTGCGAAAACATAAAGCAGTACAGCTTGACCCCCACTCGACAACCTAATCTGCGGGCGCACGCACACTTCCAAGCTCTCCGAAATTGGGCTAAGTAACCTCCGCGAAAGGGAGAGGGAGGAAGCTGGAAGTTCCCAAAGTTGTCAATTTTTCTAATAGTTTTCTAATCGAACGTCAATTCAGAGTCATGTCCTCCACACAGACTGAAGGGAGAAGGATGGTTTGTGGACGACGTGTTGGTTATGGCGTTTGCGGTCTGCCCATATGTGTGGGCTGTCCGAGGAAAAGGAGGTGAGGATGTGTAGGCATCCCGCTGATTGGTACTTTAACGCGAGCGTAGGATACGTTTTGACCTGCACATTTATAAACACTTGTATGCATTTCAAAGCATTTTAAACCAATGTGCACAGCAGGATTTATTGGTACCAGAAAAGTTCATTCCGGATCATCAGCCGTAACCCATCTCTGCATAATATAGGAAACGAACAGAAGTGAATGCATTATAACAAGGTCGTCGTTCATTGTAAATAATGATTAATGAACATGTACCCTTAAAATCCTCAGAACAGAAAAGAAAGAAGAGGGAATTTTAACACAAAACACAGTGGTTAGTAAATCTAGGCATGAAAATTACCAGGGCAGTTGAAGATTGGCCACACGGTCTAACTGTTTGCGTTGGTCGGGGTTCTCCTGCCGTACATAGACTGCTTCTAAGACGCGCAGGGTCCGAGTTGTTCTTGCTGGAACAAATACTAGGAAGGCAGTTTTGGGGTGAACAAAATGACTGCTGTCTATCAAATGTTTCGTAATTGAAGACCGGGGTATTTTATTTTCATGTTATAAAAGCCATTTAGGCAAATGCTCAACGGCCCCGACTGCCAATTGCCTTTACGTTCGCCCGGTATACTTGCACCCACTACTACACGGGAGTTCATACATTTTGGATGGTGTGCAATGGCATGGCATCCTTTGCAACTAGACCATGTGGTCAATCACCAATTACCCTGATGATCTTCATTCCTAGATTTACTTACCATTGTGTTTTGTGTTAATATTTGTCCACTTTTTTTCTATCCTATATTGTAGTCTCAAGGTAACATGTTCATTTAGCATTCTTTTCAGTGAACGATAACCTTGCTGTTGAGCGTTCATTTTCTTTGCAAATTCAAACTGCTCTGTGTGTCTGTTCGGTATATATTTTATGAGGAGACGGGTTGCAGTTGAGGAGCCATCGCGAAATTAGTTGGTACATGCCTGTTTTATGCTGATAGGAATCGCACTGCTGCTCTGTGTGTGTGTGCTTCTGGAATGTCGCACATGTGGCTCCTCGAAGCTGGTCCCTTCCCAGCGGCCACACCCCGGGCAATCGTCATGACTGGCGGGCAAAACCAGGTGAGGGTATCCGGGGCTGTCTGTTCAGAAGAAGAAGAAGAGGAAGAAGAAGAAGAAGCAATCATTGGAACGTGGTGTTTATTAGCCGGACGTTTCGTATGCTCTCTCGAACAAAGCATCAAAGACAGAAGCGGAAAGGTAATAGATGCACAAGGTGAGCAGTATTTATAGTGCGCAGTGGCCACGTGATCACATGCGTACTACTGTAATGTGTTTGCCTCCACACCCGATATGCTTGACTCCCAAACGTCCCACCTCCCCCCCCCCTCTAAAAAAAGTCCTACGATGAGGGCGACAGCAACCCCGTAGGCAGCCCAGGCTAACTCGGGTTGCTATCCCATTAAAACAAAACCGTTACCCACATGGGAGTTTGGCAGCCATCTGGGATGTCCCAGCAGCCCTATTTAGGGACAGTACTGATTGCCTCCTCGCAGAGAAAGGGGCTAGAAAAGGTACACTAAACTAATGCTGGGCCTCACATCTTCTGCAACCGGCTGCGGATCACAGATGGCAAAATACGCGGTCGTAAATCTCAAACAAACAACAATACACCCTCTCCATCCCCCGCAACATACTCTTCGGGCTACTCGGGTGAGTCCGCTCACGCTAGCAGCCTGGAATGTTCGTTCCCTTTTAGACAATCCTAAGAGCAACTGGCTGGAATGGAGGACGGCGCTAGTCGCTCGGGAACTGACCCACTACAAGTTGGAAATTGCTGTTCTCAGCAAGACCCGATTCTCTGAGCAGGGTCAGTTGGAGGAGGTGGGTGTCGGCTACACCTTCTGCTAGACCGGCCGGCCAAAGTCAGAGCGACGCGACGCTGGTGTCGCCTTTGCTATCCTAAACGAAATAGTGGGACGTCTGCCCTGTCTGCCGCAGGGTAACAATGATTGCCTGATGAGCCTCCGCCTGCCTTTTCGGGGAGATCAGTTCACCACCATCATCAGCGCGTACTCTCCCCCAATGACGAGCTCTGATGCAGCGAAAGAAAAATTCTACGAGGACCTGCACGCCTTGTTGGCAACTGTGCCGAAAGAGAACAAGATAATTGTCCTTGGTGACTTCAATGCCCGCGTCGGGCAGATCACGCTGCCTGTCAGGGAGTGCTGGGGCCCCACGGTCTCTGTAGCAGTAACGATACCGGCCTCCTTCTTCTGTGAACCTGTGCGGAACACCATCTCCTGCTGACCAACACCTTCTTCCACCTTCCGACGCAGGAGAAGGCCACGAGGATGCTACCTCGGTCGTGACACCGGTAGCTACTAGACTATGTTCTCGTCTGGAAGCGAGATTGACAGGACGTGTTGGTGACCAAGGTGATCCGCGATACCGATGGTTGGATGGATCATCACCTCGTCATCTCCCAGATGAGGCTCCGACTTCAACTCCGACGAAGACCTTAAGGTAAGCGACCGCTGGGTAAGGTAAATTCTCTTTTATTAAATTTGCCTGCTCACTGTTTTGATTTCAGCAACAAGATTACCCAGAAACTGGAGGACCTGCATGTTACAGGTAATAACGCCACCGTGGAGGCACGATGGTAACAACTGCGGAACGTCATCCAGTCCACTGCCCTTGAATTCCTCGGACATGCACGCCGTCAACACCTGGACTGGTATGATGACAATGACGCCGATATCAGCAACTTATTTGCGGAAAATAATCCACTACACAAAGCCTAGAGGGGCCTTCGGACTGATGCCACAAAAGCAGCCTTCTTCAGACGCCGCAACCCTGTACAGCAACGGCTGTGGGAGACACAGGACACCTGGATGGTCGAAAAGGCTGGGGAAATCCAAGGGTATGCGGACCGCAATGAAATGAAAAACTTCTTCAAAGCCACGAAAGCTATCTACGGTCCTTGCATCAAGGGAACCGCACCGCTGCTCAGTTCTGACGGCACGACACTTCTGACAGAGAAATCCCAAATTCTGAAGCGCTGGGTTGAGCGCTTCAGAAGTGTCCTGAATTGCTCATCAGCCATCTCCGATGCTGCCATTGACAGGGTCCCTCAATTGGTTAAGAACAATGACCTGGATCTGCCGCCTTCCCTACCAGAAACCATCCGGGACGTGCTGCAGATTTCCAGCGGGAAAGCACCGGGTTCCGATGAAATCCCACCGGAATTCTACAAGCATGGCGGGCTCCAGCTGATGGTGAAACACACAACACTATTCCAGGAGATGTGGCACAAAGGACAAGTCCCTCAAGAGTTTCAAAGACGCCACCATTGTCCACTTATATAAGAAGAAGGGGAACCACCAACTCTGTGACAACTACCAAGGAATCTCGCTGCTGAACATCGCCAGAAAGATATTCGCCCGCATTCTCCTCAATCGTCTGAACGGTCACCTAGAGCAGGGCCTGCTCCCGGAAAGTCAATGTAGTTTCTGTCGACACTGCGGAAAAATCGACAGGATTTCACCGCTCGGCACCTGCAATAGGAGTGCCAGGAGATGCGAGCCCACCTATACAATACCGTCGTGGATACGACAAAAGCCTTTGACAGGGTAAATCGCAACGGACTGTGGAAAGTCATGCAGGAATTTGGCTGCCCTCAGCGGTTCACGCACATGGGCATCAGCTTCATGGCGGGATGACGTCGTGCGTCACTGACAATGGGATGGTATCCAAAGTATTCGCAGTGACCAACGGAGTGAAGCAGGGTGGCGTACTGGCCTCCACTCTCTTCAGTGGCTGATGAGCACCCTGGGATGCGCATCGCCTATAGAACAGACGGGCACCTTCGCAACAGTAGGCGTATGCAGGCCCCAAAGCGTGTGTCTACGACTACAGTCCATGACTTGCTCTTCGCGGAAGACTGCTCCATTAGCATGGTGACGCCGATCACGTTGACGATCGCCACTGGCCCCACTCCCGCCATCTCAGTGGCCACCTCCTACTACCTGCCACCTGCTACCTGCACCACCACTCCTTGGACGTTCACTTGTGAATCCACCGCACTTTTGGCTTCCTAAGTTCTTTAAGCAGCTTGAAATACCTCAATCTGAGCTCGAATTTGTTGAGCTTCATTCCACCTGACCTCACGGCTTCCGTGCCGAAATTAAGATGGCTGGATATATCTTCAAACTCATTTGAGGAATTTCCTCTACTCACATCAACTGGCAAACTGAAGTCTCTTAATTTTGCAAACAACCCTTTTGTTTGTAATGGTATCAACGCTTGGCTGTATCAGAAGCTGCCATTTGAGGGAATTGATTTTCCAAAATTGTGTACTGTGCTGGACTGACCGTATTCCATTGATTGTGTGCACACTTCCTTAAATCAAAGTGTTCGCCCACCCATCGCTGGGGATTTTCTCATGAATTGCTCGGTGAACTCTTCCTCATTTCATTGGCATTTCGCTGCCCATTCGCCGATCGGGTTTATCCCTGGACCTTGTTAGACCAGTCCCTCTACACAACGGTCTCCAATAATAATCAGGTTCTCTTACAAAGTGCAGCCCGTTCAAGCCTCGACAATTATCGAGTTCGAGCAAATAACGCCAACCAGTGCTACAGTAAGTGTTCGGTATGTGAGAGGGCATCATCTGGGTGATTGGCGCTGCGTCGCACGATCGACAGGGAATATACACCCAAGTCCCAGCGTTTTGCCTTTTTTCACCAATCAGCCAAGTTCATGATATATACATGACTTCTCTCGTCTTTGGATTCATCATTATGGCAATAGTTCTGTTACTTGCCATTTTTCATGGGATCTGTGCTCTACCTGAAGGAGACTCAGTGTTTTACAAAGCCACAGATGCACAAGTACACCAGTCGCACCCTCATTGGCGTCACTCCGATGCCGAGTCCCAAAAAAATGTTTTCAGTTTCCTTTGAAGGCATACAATTAAATCAACGCAATTGTCCGCCGTGCCTTCTGCAAACGTGCTTCTTCTGTGCGCATTGTCAGACGGTCCATTTCTTTACTGAGATGGAAGTCGAGGCATCACCCACTCTAAACGTTCTCCTGACTAATATTGAAGAACAATCTTTACAGAATTCGAACCCACACAAGCCAATCCAGAGGAAGTTGAACGTCAGTGACCGCTGCCTCCAAGGCTCTCAGTGCTCACGCGCATTCACTCATCGCATTGGCCTGCTCGGCCGCATGTGCAAACACCTAAGTGGAATCCACCGCAATGCCAATACATCTAGCACATCTTGCGTGCCCATCAACATTTTCCATAGTTCTCCCATGTGCGTGAATACCCGTAACAGCGGCAGAGGCCCTCCCTCACACACTCAGCCCCTCCCAACATATTCTGTCCTCATTTCTGCCACACTTCATCTCTTCGCACCGGCCTATGCACCTCACAAGATGACACGTAACAGCACAAAATAACATGCTTTCAGCCTGTATAATTGATTGAGAGGAAAGTATGATCCTCGGCTCCTTCTCCGTGTGGCTCCTCTGCTGAATTTGTGATCTGAACTTGAGAATATGACGGAGCGAAAAGCGCCGTGGGTTGGAACGTAGTCAACTGACAACCTCGCAATCAGTCCAATGTATGTTGTGTGGAGTGGGTGAGTGGGTGAGTGGCTGTGATGGCTCCTTCTTAAGGTGACCTCCGGCCCTCCCGCACATGTGAGATATGAGCCGTTCCATCCCTTGTTGTGTTACATTCTTGCGCTTGTGTTTGGGGGGCTAGATCATGTACGTGGTATGCGTAGACGAGGTCACCAGCAGCTGCCCTCACTTTGCAGCAGACAACTGAACGGTTCGGACGGTGGTTTGATTGTGGGGTATGGGAGAGATTGAGGTCGACGCCTCAGCGCATTTTCCTCGCTATATACAATCTGACGCGCGTAAAACTATCACGGTGCGCTTAAAGCCATGGCTTCAAAGGTTGCCAACTGATGGGAAAATTTCGACCGCGTGGTCGGTCCAGTGTGTATTTTGTGTGAATTTATTGACTAGCGGACTGAGAGTCAGGTTTCAATGGCTCCTTATTAATGTGGCATTTTAAGGCACTCCCACTCCATGGGATCCGAGCCAGGTGTGGTGGCACGCCCAGGGGAGGTTCCGGCCGTGCCGGCCACCTGCGTCTTATCCCGCCTCCAGCCTTCTTGACTCTGTAATGACACCGGGCTCAGGTGTGGGAGGAGCAGAGAGTGTGGGAGGAGCAGAGAGTGTGGTAGCTGCAGAGCAAGGCTTATAGCATTTAAAACTAATCCACACGCAAGTCACTATCCCTGCACCACACTACTATGAAGCATACGGCGGACATCGTTGGACTACGACGGTCGAACTCTCGTTCTGGAATGCGGTCTAATAACAAATGCTGAACATGGGGGGCACGCTTGCCCAACATGGCTATGGGTCGGTGCAGGCTCAAACCACACCCGTTTTCCCACTCCAAGGGTGATGCTTCATCTGCGCCCGACACTGCCTCTGGTCTTCTTGACTAGGTTTTGACACCCGGCTCAGGCGGGTAAGAGGAGATAGAGTGTGGTAGATGCAGTGCAAATCTAATATCACTTAAAACTAATTTGCGCGAAATTCACCATCCCTACACCGCCCTTCTGTGTAGCATACTGTGGACATCATCAGATTACAGTGGTCGAACTGACGGGGGTGTGCGGGGTAATGGGTACAAGTTAGGGGTTACATCACACAGGTAGTATTTTGTTGCTCCATTTATCTCGTGCATGTGGTGAATGCTCCTGTGGCCGCTTCTAACTGGTACCCAACTCTCACCTGTGGCTCCTCGAAGCTTGGCTCTGCCCAGTGGTTACATCCCGAGCAACCGACCTGACCAGCGGGCTAAATCAGGTGAGGGTCTCCGGTGTTGTGTGTGCCTCCTCACCCGGTACGTCCGCTCCCCTTCCCACTGCCCTTTTTCCTCTCCTTCCTGACACCCTCCTTCCTCCTCTCTGCTCTTCCCTTATCTCCTTTTCCCAACCCACTCCCCTTCCTATCTCCTCCCTCTCCGTTCCTCTCTTCCCTTCCTCCTTCTCCACTCCTCTCTTTCCCCGACCTATCCCTCATCCTTCCCTCCTCCCACACGGTGGAAAAAAGTCCTACGGCAAGAGTGACATGCAATCAAGTAGGTGGCCAAGGCGAATCAGTCATACTATCACTAACCCAAATGACTATGCAGCCCTATTTATGGACAGCATTGCTTACCCTCTTACGAGGAGGGGGCTAGAAAACTTGCCCTAAACAAATGCTGGGCCTCATGACAGCTGCAGTGGACCATGGCTCACAGACTGCAATTTCATGCTGTCGAAAACTTTAAACAATACCAACAAATCCTCTCCCAATTCCCCGCACCGTACCCTCCGGGGTAACTTGCGGGCTGTTCGAGTGAGCCCGCTAACACTCGCAGCCTGGAATGTTCGTTCCCTTCTCTAAAACCCGAGGAGCAACCGAATGGAACGGAGAACGGCGGACACTGGCACGATACAAGGTGGACATTGCTGCTCATTGCTGCGTGTGCACTAGACAGGCTGGTGGGACAGGGCCGACAGATCATTGGCTTGTGAAACGATGAGTCATATAAGATTTTGTGCTAGGGTAAGGGGGAGGCGGAACAACTACGGTTCCCGGTACTGCAGCGGGAGGGTGGATGGTGGATCAGTTAGATTCCGGGTGGCTGGGTTGCCGGTTGTTGATGTGGAATTCGCGCAAACGTCTTCACAGATTCGCAGCAATAGTTACTGACATCAAATATCAATGCACTTCAGTCCTACCTGAAGACGTATTTGAAGATGTACAGAAAAGAAATAACGGCACCGTCAAGGATGCGAGAATGAAGAAGAGGGTTGATCTCCAGGCGAAACTCCAAAATCTGGTCCACCCTACGACCGAAATGGACATGGCCACTCGAGTTGTTAACCTTTTGTAAAATGAATCCCTCGCCTACTGAACTCAAACTCCTATCAAAGGGAATAGGATTCAATCCCATGGAGACTTCACCTGCCAACATCCTATCCATCCTTGAATCCATTCTACTGACTTTTACCCTTTCAGATGACATGCGCGCGGACAAACGCAGCTGTGCCACCAGTATCCTCCGGCAAAAAAAAAGATGCCAGCAAACCCAACCTGCCGAAGAAGCACAAGGATTACAATCTCTGAAATCGGATCAAAATATTGTCGTTGTTCCATCTGACAAAGGTGCTGCTACTGTTATCATTGATAAAGATGACTACGTTAATAAGGTGAAAGACATCTTCCCTAATATTGAGGCCTTCACTCTTCTTGCCGAAGACCCGACGACAAAGCAAGCCGCGGTCATCAAGAAAAAGGCCAATGAGCTCGCTCGCCTGAAAGTCATAAGTTCAGCTGACTCAAAGTTAATGACCCTCGGAGATCCCCGTTTCGCACGCGCATACGGTCAACCGAAAGTGCACAACCTGGATGTCCCACTAAGGATTATAGTGCAACTGATCGAATCACGTACATATTATATAGCTTAGTGGTTGTACAGGCATCTGAAGCAGCTAACGCATGGATCGGAATTCAACATTAACAACTCTCCTCCAAAGGATCAAAAGTCTCAAAGTAAGTTCTGATGAATGACTCTTGTTTTTAGACGTTGTCACCTTGTTTTCTTCCATACCACATGATTTGGCAATAGAATGCGGTGTTCAACGCCTCCAGGACAATCCTGTTATAACTCCAATGCAGCATGTTATAGAACTGCTCAAAGGGCTCGCCAATATCAGGACTACTCGCCGAATTGGTTTTGCCGCAACTAGAAGAAGAGGTTTTCCAAACTCTCAAGCCCAAAATCTGGCTTCGCTATGTAGTTGACACCTTTGTAAAAATAAATAAATGTAAAGTTGAGCAACTGCTTCAGATGCTTAATTGTGTTTTACCAGCCATACAGTTCACTCATGAAGAGGCAGTATGAGACAGTCTGAGATTTCTGGACTTTAGAACCAACAACTTCATGATGGTAGTCTCGCAACAAGCGTCCATAGGAAAGGATTTAATGCTGAGATAATCCTAAACTATGCAGGCAACTACCCGGCAGCTCACAAAAGAAGCTGCGCCCGAACTCTGTTTCACTGGGCATACCGTTATTCCAAAAGCGATGATATCCTTAAAAAAGAGCTTGCTTACCTTTATTGGTTGTTGCGGCTTAAAGGGTATCCAGCTATTTTTGTAAAGAAATGCCTTAGGCACCAGGCACAACCACAAAGCCCCACCACAAACGGGGAAATTGTGTCACGAAAATTCTACTCCCTAGCTTATATGAAGGAGGCCTCTGAGGTAATCGCTCGGCAGTTGAATCGCCTTGGTATACACGTCGCTCACTACCCAGCATTCTCACTACCCACCACACTATCCTGAATAAAGGATCGCATCCCCCAAAAGGAAAAAACTAACGTAATTTATCGCATCCCGTGCGCAAATTGCCCTCGTGTGAGTGTTGGGCATACGGGTCGACGCCCGGGCACCCGTATTAATGAATACAAACTAGACGTCCGCCGCAGAGACCCTTTGTCCGCGTCTTTGCGCACGCGCTCGAGTGCGGCCATCGATTAAATTGAGATGAAACTGAGGTCGTCACCCTGGCCAACACAAAAGGAGCGAGGGAATTCCTCGAGGCCTGGTAATCCTCTGTGGGCAGTATCAACTGCCATGTTGATCTGGACATCCATTATGACAATCTACGTTCACGACTCACCGCCCCCGTCCAAATTCCACATCAACAACCGGCAACTCAGCCACCCGGAATCCAACTGATCCACCATCCACCCTCTCCCTGCAGCATCGGGAACCGTAGTTTTTCTGCCTCCCTCTTCCCCTAGCTCACAATCTAAGATGACTCACCTTTTCACAAGCCAATGATCCGTCGGCCCTATCACGCCAGCCTGTCTAGTGTGACATTCTAACCCTCACTTGTATTTATTTCGTCTGACTACGGGTTGGTGTGGCCAGCTCGATAATTCACGAGTACAACTCGCATTTTCCGATGAACTCCTTCGAGTTTTCATTATATTAGCTCGGAATGTATACCCTCGCTGATCTATATATATAACTGAAGCAAATATGCGCGTCCTGGGCATAAGTCAGAAGAAGAGGCAATCACATGGACAATATTTTTTGTGTCCTGCTGTTTCAACATCAAACGTCGGAAGGGTGTTCTCTTTGGCGCCGCACAGTATTTATGGTTGCTGGACGTGATGGCGTTCTGCTGGGGAACACTACGGGGAATGCAAACGGGCAAGATTTTCGGTCAGACTTAAATGCAGACGCATGTGAACACAACTTGCTCATGAAAACCGAGGATGGGCGCCTCCAGTCTGATAGGAACGGAGGCACCAGCAACGACTCCGCAGAAACCAATGCGAAGCGCAAGAACAGATGCGAACGGGGGACGAGAAAGAGATATGCGTGTTAAGGACAATAATTGTGTGCAAAGCAGATGTGATCAATGACTCTTGACATTCCGACACAGCCCCCAGACGGGGTGAGGGAGCAAAAAAGCACTGACCAGCAGGACAGCTATTAACTCCTTCTGACTGCATTTTATCATAAATGCATAGCCGAAACGCCAACAGAACGTTGCATGTTCAGCACCCATAATAACTGTGCGGTGTCGTACAGAACCAACCTCCAACGATGGCATCTTGTTCGATTTTGAAACGTCAGGACATTAAATCTCTTGTTCCCGTAAGCGCCTCGTCTTCTGATTACGACATCCACATGGTTGACATCTCTCCAGCAAGGAAGGGCCGCGAATTACTGGAGGCAATGCATTTAGACGAGGCAAGCATTAATATGCATATCTAGTTGGATGCCAATTAAATATTATTCGATTTCAAGTGGAAGCAACCACAGCCACTGTCGACAGGGTAAATGAAAGCAGTGAGCGCTTATTGGCTTAAACTTTAAACAATACCTAATACAAGATTCTGTGATGTTTACTGTACATCTTTCCTTCAAGTAAAGATCACTCATAAGATATTAGTTACCAGGGCGAAAGCCATGCTGGGCAGCACATAATATGTTCTTCTGCTCCAGATACTCCATTAATTGTCTCCATTGTCATTTGTATTCCTACAAGTGTTAGAAACTCACCGTTAGTCGAAACAGCCCCCACATCTTAGTTATTATTTAAAGGAGATTTGAAGTTCACAGATAATTCATAGCGAACGAGTATTTGTGTTCTTTCTGTTTAGAGGGGGGGCAATTAAGATTAATAATTCTTTCAACCAAGGGGCTGACCGTACTCCAGTATTCGTCTACGGTTCCCATTTAATGTTGCTGTCCACGGCATTGCTGAGGTTTAGGTGCGTGTGCTTGAAAAAATCCCTTTTATATGTTTATTTGCAGTTTTATTTATTTATTGTCAGCCTACAGTTGCTTAAGTGAGTCAGGCAGTGAGAACATGGAATAATCAAAGAACAGTACAATGTGGTCACTGGCACACATAGGTGGTAAATCTTGTAAATACGCCACACCATACTCATCTTGGGTAAAGACATGTTCTAGACAATTGGAACGTTTTCCTACCCTAACGCGTGTCCCGAATGGTACATTCTAGAGGAGTAATTTTTCGGTTGTCATCTCAAGCAATCGATGATCAAATGTCTCCGTTGGGCCAAAAAAATTCAAATTTCCCAGGCGATATTAGAAGCGTTAAAAGTTACGACGAGGACACCTTTGTTCAAACAAGCCATGCTCAGCTCTGCAACAAGAAGGACATCGCATTCGACATTCTAGTTTGGAGACGGTATGCAACTGTGAATACCAGTGGCCGGGCGTGCTTAGTTATAAGAGTTAAAGATAAAACTTCAACTTCTGCTGTCATGGGATGTGGCTCGTAAATCACAGTTATATAAGAGTTAAGATAAACATTGATTCCTCTTCCGCGGAATCTCCTGTCTCTTCTAAAGATTTGATAATCACGGAGGGCCAGTTCATGTTCTTGAATATCATCTGAGAGCCACGTTTCTATCGGGGAAGTTTTATCTGGTGTTTGTTCATTACCAAACTTCTAGAGCTCACGCATTTTATTTAACCAGGCTCTGTACATTTGAGTGCATGACCTTTATCATCCATCTTATAGGAAAGGACCAGCTTTGATTATATGAGGAGTCTGCCACAGGAAGGACCTCTTCATCACTATGATTTTATTGTCCTGAATTCGGAACCATTTTCCCCCTCTTCAGGCCTTCTCTTCAGTTCAGTCCTCAGCTCCTTCATTTTGTGTCTTTCCGCCGGTTCGTTATCTGGCTGAAAAAACACATCTTTGTATAAGTCATTGAGAGCCATTCTCCGTTCTATAAAACGTGAGGCCTGCACTTCAGTTTCGAGAACGATTTTAAGAGCCCGTGGTGATGACAGTTCATTAGAAGCCTTCACTTTTACACTGTAACCTATTCTCCATCTTAACGGATGGCATTTTTATATGTTCGGAGCTATCCAGGTTATTTTTTTACCCCTTTCTTTGAAAGCGGAGTAGATGGCTCAGGAACCCTTTTTATGACGACATTTCGTTTGCGGTCAGGATGCTTGTTTGGTAACTTGGTGCTCTGAGTTGCTGACAGAGCTTCGACAGCAGGAGGAATTATATAATGGTAGACTACGCTTTTTGCGTTATTATTCACAGTTTAGTATGCCATACTGACTTCAGCCTCGGAACTTTCACAATCTTTGACCTGTTTTACTATGCTCGCATTTAAAAACTGGCTGTCAAATGCCCCCGTTACTGAGTTGGTCTTTTGATGGAATGTAGTGACGGCGTTTCCTTTCAGAATTAATGGCAAGCTCTTCTTTCAATTTCTTACAGTTTTTTTGAGGTTCGACCTAATTTTTCCTGCGGCAGTGGTTGTTGATTTGGTAGGTTGTCATAACAGGTAATAAAGCTTCACTTATTACTGTGCTTTAACGTCCACTGCCTCGTTATTCATCGGAACTGGTTTGTCTGGTGTTTCCCCTGGAGACGTAACTCGCTTCCTCTTCCTGGGTTGCTTTGAGTTTCCCACAACTAAACCTTCTTTACCGGGCTATTCAATGCCTGTCGGTTGGGGAGTTGACGGAAAACTAAGGAAATATCTTTTGTTGTCCTCTTGAGTAGCCACAATATTGTCAGTCAGTAGGCCTTGCATCTCTTCGAGTATGTGGAATCGCTAGTTAATTGTTTCCCTTAAAACATATTCAAACCTGAGACAGACTTGCTGGATTTTCAGAAAGCAGGACTGTGTCCAGCAGTTCAGTGATAAATTCTTATTGCATGCAGTTTGCCCTAATTAACGAGGAACATCTGTGGATTTAGTTGTCCTTCAGTAAATTTGTCAGTGATTGGAGAGGACTCTCCGAGGACACAATAATGTCAAACGTAACAGAATTATTTACTCGAAATGTTGCACCAAGACAAACAGGAAACCACCCTGATGACAAAGCAGCATATTTAAAATTCATACGTGCAACACGATGTTCTTTATTCCCATTGACCTCTGCATTTATAAAGGGTCCTGGCTTTCAATTACTAATGAATTTATAAAGGCAGATCAATTTTAAATGTGCATTTATCTTTCCAACTCTAGATATAAATTTCAACGACAAAAAACATTACCTTACATTTACTGGAGGACAAGTTTCTAATTTTAGAGTACTAGGAGCATACTTTATCACTAGTTGACGTTATAATTTTTGTAAATATCGCACGAACGCCCATTGGCTGTCCGTGATTTTCCGCTGGAAATGTGCCACACTGGCTTGATTTTATCTTGCAGGGAGAGCCGAAGATCAATGTTGTCATTTATTTTCAATGAAAATTTCGGTTTTTGGCTTCTACATAGATATCTTATGGGGTTTGAGCAGAGCTCTCAAGTGCTTGGTTCAGAGTTTCAGCTTCTGAGACTCGGCGACATATAGTGCATAAAGTCTTTGCTATGCAATTAAACAGTCCCCACCATTTCGACACACTCCATTCCAACTACTTTGCGAACGTTCAGTGCCAGATCAGTGCTCGCAAACGGTGATATTTTAGATGTGCAGTCCAGCCGTTACGCGCTTGTTTACGACGGGATGACCTGTTATAACAATCCCTCATGTATTCATTTGAACAGGACTTATAAAATTTATTGAACAATTGTGATTCCGAAGTACATGAATTATAGTTAACAAGGCTACCTTAACTTAAACTAGTAAGCAAAGAGTTACTTAGATAGGTTCACCTTTACTCTTAGCCCCGAGTCTTAAGGGGGATTCTGTTTGAATAACGAAGCAACCCTAGCTGAGGACCTGTTGTATTTTATCTATAGTATAGGGCACTTGGATATAGAAAGCATTTAGTCGAAACGCAAACAAACGCTGTTCTGGATGTCAGCCGCAACACATGCAACTGGGAGACAAGCGGATCGCTAGCACGCCGATCCTCCGCTTTAATTGATCATACACGTACAAAACTTAGATAGCTTTATTGATGAACTAATTCCAATAAACTTATGAAAATTTTCTAATGATTTAACACACAGAAAATAGCAAAGCTACATGCAGTAACAGTTTAAAAAAAACCTATACGATGTGCATTTTTAGCTTACTTCAAAAAGCATATACACAGGTAGAGCCGATGTCCCAGCCGATAACACATCAGATGAGCAAATAACAGCTTCATTCATGCTACATAAATTATTATGTTACAAAGGACGTACAAAATTGAAATTAAATAAGAACAAAACAGATGAAAACTCCTCATAAAAGCAATCAGTTAAATTCAGGACATTCGACTGTTTCATGAATTCTTTTTAACTTTAAATATTTTCCTGCATAAGAAAAAAATAAAATCGTTTTTGAGTTCATAAGGCAGTTTTGCCTCAATTTTTATTATTTTTTCTCATAATGTTCCGAATGTCATTCGTGCTCTCATCTGCCGATCCGGCCAGACATTGAATTCCCCCTAATCTTTAAGCGATTTACTTACATCGAGACGTTGTCTCGAAACGAAAAAATGCTCAGTTACATTTCCTGAAGGACAACAAGTTATTGATGACTCGCTGTTTCCTTTATTAGTCCTGCTCTTTTACTGTCGACTGGCCAACTTATTGTGGAATGTGAGTACTCTCCTTTCATATGAACTTGAATAAATCGAAGGAGTCCGAGGCTCGCTATTGGTGCATACGAAATGTGCAAACAGTGCTGAGACGCGTTGCGCGCAATGATCTCGATAAATGATGCGCCTACCGTTGAGACTGTCCTGCAAGCAATTTATGCGCTTTACATCAATCCCGACAACACCGTCAAAGAGAATGCTTCTAAATGGTTGTGCGCATTTCAGCAATCCGTATGTTTACTTCCCGCAAGCGTAGATGTTTAGGTTTATGCGTGGGAAATATCAGACCAGCTCTTATATCTGAAGCGTGATCTGAGTTCAAGTTACTTTGGTGCGCAAACAATTCGAATAAAAGTAAGTGATCTTGCTTTACTCTTTCCTCCCACAGATCCAAATGTATTTTACTGAACTGCCAACCGAAGCACACATGGTATGGTAGACTTCCTGGAGGTTTATTTGTTTAAGGCTTTGAAAGATTCACTACTTAATCACGTACTCAAACTCACAGAGGATACGCATGTATCGATTGCTAACCAGTTGTGCTTGGCGGTCTCCGACCTGTTCTGTCAAATGGTGCAATGGAATGACGCAATCGGTGAAATTGTGAGAACGTAAGAATAATTTTCGAGACTCTATTGAAATTATGCAGGCTCTCACCGTCAGAAACAGCTTCCGCCTACCTCGTAGATATCCTCAGATTCATTGCCGAAGAGGTAAATGCAGGAAACATCGAAACAGTTCTCTTAGATTTCCTCCAAAACCCTTCGGCTTGGTTTAAACCGACGGCAGGTTTTGATGAGCCATGCCGAATCGCAGAAGCAACTCGTCCTCGACTTTCTGGTAAGCAATACCTCTAAACAGAGTGCTGCACTAATTTTTTTGGCTTATTTCCTAATATAAGTGATCCGTTATCTGTAATGAATTCAGTTGTATGAAAGTCTGTGGGCTCATCTGAATTCTTTAGTCATCCAGCCCAATTACAAGGCATCCGAAGAAGCGGTTTTGCTCAATGTACTTTCATGTCCTTCCCATTAGCCAATCCGATTATATGCTGAGTTTGATTCCTTTTTGACAGTGCTCATTTGGTTCGGACAATTTCTTGTCTCTTACTATCCCTCGAAGCAGCTGCCCAAATATCACTTTCAAGAACTTGCGTGAACGTTTACTACCCTAAGATGAGTTTTCACTCATAAATCCTATTTTCCTTTAAAGATCCTCCAGCTCGTTCGTGGTTGGTTTACTGGCCACTCAAGACGTTACCATTCTAGTTTTCACTCGTATAATTTGGTTATTAGTATATTAGAATGGCTGTTATCGCTTTCTCATACTGTTCTATCAATTTCGTACCGGTCATTTTAGTCATCTTGTGATCCCATATCGTGATTACAACAACGTGAACGTCATTTTTTACTTGAGCTGATGCTTTTACAAACCTGCAGATATCACACAATGCTCTCCCTTTTCGTTTCCCACCATTAATCGTCAACACATGTATAGTCTTTCCGCATCAAAAATGCTAATCCTTCGATGATGGCCCGTATCTTCAACTGCTTGGCCAGTTGGTGGGACAACACCGGAGTAATGGCTGAGAGCGATGTGCGTATATCACCTCTTCTCGAGGCTGCCTTCTACGTTCTGCGTAATCCCGCCGCTTACCCAGAGTCCACTAATAATGCGGCAATGGAATGGATATTGGCACTCCTGTGCTCCTGTTCTGTAAGTTAATTTTAATCGGCGCTTCCCATTGCAGTTGTCAAATGATTTCGTCAGTCCCGGTTGGGATCACTGTACGCTCTCTTTCAGTTTTAAACATGGCACATCTGTTGTCCTCTTTGTCTTAATCTGCCCAGATTTATACTTCTGCGTTTTAAGCTGCTTTACACGGCCTTCTATAGGCCGTTTTCGAATGCACAGAAACTGAAGCTGCACTTCGGATATGTAAATCTTGTAAAATGAGGGCATCTGCGAAGAACAGTCAGTCCGGCACCACCAACATTTGCATACGTGCTTCGTTCACTGACAAGGTACCTTTTGTGAGGTACTCTTAAAAGTTTAGATTAGATAAAGTCACTCTTCAACCTAGAATTCACCAAAGGCGTCAATCGCCGTAGCTACCATCGAGTCCTCGTCAGAACATGGTTGGAGGCGTCCTCATGGTCGTTGTCGAGACGAAGTATCGTACTTGTTTAGGATAAAGCGAGCTCAAACAAAAATGTAGTGAATTTTTTACAATTTTAGTCTTGCTTTGAGCGCCAGCTGACTAGATATCCAAAGATTGTAATATGCTATTTTCAACGATTGGGTTCAGTTCAACAATGATCGCCCTCTTTTATCGAACGGTTTTCTACTATATAGTACCTAATAAATGATCACGTAGGCAAATTAAACTCACCTGTCACCTCCCATTTCCTCGCAGCAATATGGCTACATGTTGTGACTCGCGTCTTCGCTTTTTCGTTAGAAAAATCACTGATATTACTATGGCAAGAATGAGAGTACGTGCTTTCGACTAGCTCCTTGATTTTTCGTCAGCCCTGTTCATGCCTTGCTTGCCTCAGGCGGCCAACGACGTCCGCTGTAGCCTACATTGCCAGCCCAGGTGTTCTGATATTCTAAAAAATGACGCGATTTTTTCCCTCAAAACATGCAAGTTTACGTATGTATCCTCCTGAATCGCTGATTGCCGAACAATAGACAACAATCCCGTCCAATTGCTCACATAATGAGAAAATTGTATGGCGTGCGTGATCTTCAGCTTGGACTTGGATTGAGATTAATACAACAAGGCAGCTATAGGAAGAGAGACTTGTATAGCAGCTGATCGTAACGTCCATTCCATTGTGATATCATCGGACTGCTGATTTTCTATGACCGTCAGTTTAATAGCTCCCAAACTATATCGCTGTAACAGTGCCACTAGGGATCATAAACTGCTGCTCCGTCAAATACAAGCGACAACCTTTTTTACGCGCCGTCAAAAGAGTAAGTAATAACGCATTGAATATCACGCAGTTCGTCGCAGACCGCCAGTCGTGGATATGTTCAATTTACGATGTCATCGAACTAGATACGGCACAATCACAGCTATGCCAGGGTACAGGTATAAGCTATGTGAAAAGACGTTTTACAGGAATTTCTGTCTTCCCGGACTATCGCAATAATTGAACCAATCAATTGCTCAAAAAAACAGGCAACCTATGCACCCTACGTGGATAACCAGTAGGTTAGTTTTTAGCGTCAGATGCGACCCCTGAACTTGCTAACAATATTGGCTGCACCATTAAACTGAACCCTTCAATACAACCGCCTCTCTGCCACTATCTGCACCCCCAGGATTCGTCGTTTCTAACCGCAACTGTGATGCAGGCAGACAGTTTACGCAAGTTCCTTCAGACGAATAATTCCACTCGTTTTGACGAAAATATGGCCTAATTAATTTGGTTTGCTTCAACCCATTCACGCATTTCAGGATAGCACATGAAGCTTGCTGTCTTAATATTGAGGCAGGAGTTCTGATTTAAAGAGGTCCGAGTGCCAGGCCTCATGGCCCAGAAGTTTAAGTTTCATCGGCCAATAACAAATTTATTTCCATTCAGTCGTGATCTCTTTTATACCTCTCAGATGTAGTTTCTCGGCATTCCTAACAGTATGTCTCAGCTATTTTCGTTCGAGCATCACTGTTGGCCTCATGGGTTTCATGTACTTTCTGGAGCAGCGTTGGGATAGGAATCTCGGTGTTGCAGGGTACAACTGAACAGTCATCTGTACGAAATAATCTGTCCAACCAACCGCTGCATCTAGCTTACTCCCACCTGAGCGAACAACAGACTCTGCATATGCAATACTTAGACGCGTTGTCATCCAGAAGGAACTCGCCTCTTGTGGATATGTTATATTGGAAATTCCTATATAACGCAGCGCACTGACTGCCCAGTCCAATGTGTTTAAGGCTGCGACTGCGAATTGTCACCTTGATAAAATAATAAACAGCCTAATAAGCGAGTATTTTTAATCGTAATGGAGCGTGCCTTCTACCACTATTACATGTATAACAAAGCTATCACAAGGTTAAACTGCTCCCAGCGGCCTATCAAATCGTTTTTCACCAACAGAGGTGATGTATCAAAACTCGACCTTTGTCTCCGCCGTAAACATTTGCTGTGACATTTTCTTCTGTCAAGAGTATATTGACTAAGCCGGAGGGATTATGTGCATTCATTGGCATTGGCGGACTGTAGTAATTATAAAGGCAGATTAACAATGCTGATAAAGATGAGGGAGAATGGAATGGCCATTTCTGGCTCATTAACCGTCATTAGCCAGCCATACCTAACCCCAGGTGGTGCACAACCCGATGCTCGAACATGCGATCTGTTCAAAATTCCAACGCTCTAACCATAGGGCCACGGGCTCGTCTTACTGGTTTGCAGTGGACGCCCTATCTCATGAAACCTCATGGATGTCATGAGAAAAGGCCCGTTACGCGAAATCAGCCCACACTGCGTCCCCCAAAAGTTTACAGCAGTAAAGGAGCGACCGTTCTTAAAAAAAGGAAGGAAATTCTTTTTTTGAGAAAAGCGGTAACTTCCGCACACGTAAAAAATCGGGTCAACCGATTAGCCCGAAGTTTTTAATGTACAGGATACTTATCCGTTAAAAAAACCGCGTAACTAAAGCATCACAAGTAGAATTACGTTCGCAATTTGTCTTTTAGTTTATATTCCACCTAAGTAGTCTTCCAAATTACAGGCAATGGAAGATATGTTCGTTACCGAACAGCCTAAATTTTGAGTAAATATTGCAACACGGTTTCACGAGAATTGGCGCCTTATTCTTCAGTTTGTGCATCTTTTTAAGGTGCGGTTGCTTAAGGCAAACAGATTTTGCTTGATTGTGTTGACAGCGAAGTCACAGGAATAAAATATTTCACAAGCTCACATTTTGGCAGGTTGGTCATTGAATCATAATTTTAAATAGAATTTTCAGGTGTAATCGTAAACGTACCATTCTGTGTATGTTAAGAGAACTTTCCTTTTTTTTTACATTTCTTTATAAGTATTTAGGGTGTTGGATTACGATTAGTTACGGATTGTCCTTGACATAGTGGTAATGGTGTTTTCTGTCCATTGCCCATAAATGTAGATTCTAATATGATTCATAATATGATGTTTCTCAAAGGCTTTTACCGAAGTTGAGTTTTGAGACATTTTTTCGAATGCAGACGTCCGTTTAGGTTATATTTGTATACTCAACCAAACATGAAAAATCGTTGCTGAGGAAAATAAATGTCCACAACACAATTTGGCAATTAATATGCCTAAGATCAATTTAAATAACTCTTATAATAATTGAACTCTTTAAAAACACTACTTAGCTATTTCATCGTCGAACATCTGCATACTTAACCTTTTTCCAAGATCAAATCAAGGAAAAAATGGGGACGTTTGACCGGTTTTTTGACTTTGCTGAACATAAGGGATACAATGTCTGTTGATAATGAAAGAACTCACTTATTTCTTTCTATCGAAGCTTTTTTGCTATACTTGCTTACTTTTCGGCCCAGTTCTAAGATTGCAAATGCACAACCGAGTGACCGAATATGTACTAAGATTTACGGAGAAATACCAATCTTCTGCCCTTTCCGTTTCAATTTTCCATATTCGTTCATAGTCAACTGCTGATAGGCATTGTTTGGACATCTTTCGCTTGCGCCGTGATAGAACATTGACGCCATGTCGCGGCTTCTCACACGACAGTTCGACCGTCGTAGTCCGACGATGTCCACCGTATGCTCCACACCAGGTGGTGCAGGGACGGTGACTTGCGCGTGAATTAGTTTTAAGTGATAGTAGCCTTGCGCTGCAGCTACCGCACTCTCTCCTCCTCCCCCACCTGAGCCCGGTGTCAAGACAGAGTCAAGAAGACCGGAGATGGGAGAGGGCGCAGGTGGCTGGCGCGGCCGGAGCCGCCCTGGGCGTGCCACCACACCTGGCTCGGATCCCACGGAGTGGGAGTGCCATAAAGGCCACATTAAGAAGGAGCCATTGCAACCTGACTCTCAGTCCGCCAGTCAGCCACTCCACACAAAACACACATTGGGCTGACCACGCGGTCCGAGTTATCCCGTCAGTTGGCAACCTTCCAAGCCACGGCTTTTAGCGCACCGTGATAGTTTCAAGCGCGTCAGATTGTTTATAGTGAGGAAAAAAACGCTGAGCTCTCGACCTCACTCTCTCCCCACCCCCACAATCAGACCACTGTCCGAGCCGGTCAGTTGTCTGATGCGGAAGCAGGTGCAGCTGCTGGTGACCTCGTCTACGTGTACTACGTACACGACCTGGCCCCCCAAACACAAGCACCAGGATTTCACAGAACAGGGGGTTGAACGGCTTACATCTCACATGTGTGAGATAGCCAGAGGTCAGGTTAAAGAGGAGCCATCGCAGCCTGACTCTCAGACCACGAGTCAGCCACTCCACACAACACACATTGGACTAACTACGAGGTCTGAGTGTAATTGTCAGTTGGCAACCTTCCAACCGCGGCACTCAACGTTACCGCACTCTCTTCTCCTCCCCCACCTGAGCCCGGTCTCATGACACAGTCAAGAAGACCGGAGATGGGAGAGGGCGCAGGTGGCTGGCGCGGCCGGAGCCGCCCTGGGCGTGCCACCACACCTGGCTCGGATCCCACGGAGTGGGAGTGCCATAAAGGCCACATTAAGAAGGAGCCATTGCAACCTGACTCTCAGTCCGCCAGTCAGCCACTCCACACAAAACACACATTGGGCTGACCACGCGGTCCGAGTTATCCCGTCAGTTGGCAACCTTCCAAGCCACGGCTTTTAGCGCACCGTGATAGTTTCAAGCGCGTCAGATTGTTTATAGTGAGGAAAATACGCTGAGCTCTCGACCTCACTCTCTCCCCACCCCACAATCAGACCACTGTCCGAGCCGGTCAGTTGTCTGATGCGGAAGCAGGCGCAGCTGCTGGTGACCTCGTCTACGTGTACTACGTACACGACCTGGCCCCCAAACACAAGCACCAGGATTTCACACAACAGGGGGTTGAACGGCTTACATCTCACATGTGTGAGATAGCCAGAGGTCACGTTAAGAAGGAGCCATCGCAGCCTGACTCTCAGACCACCAGTCAGCCACTCCACACAACACACATTGGACTAACTGCGAGGTCTGAGTGTAATTGTCAGTTGGCAACCTTCCAACCGCGGCACTCAACGTTACCGCACTCTCTTCTCCTCCCCACCTGAGCCCGGTCTCATGACACAGTCAAGAAGACCGGAGATGGGAGAGGGCACAGGTGGCTGGCGCGGCCGGAGCCGCCCCTGGGCGTACCACCACACCTGGCTCGGATCCCACAGAGTGGGAGTGCCATAAAGACCACATTAAGAAGGAGCCATTGCAGCCTGACTCTCAGTCCGCCAGTCAGCCACTCCACAAAAAACACATTGGGCTGACCACGCGGTCCGAGTTATCCCGTCAGTTGGCAACCTTCCAAGCCACGGCTTTTAGCGCACCGTGATAGTTTCAAGCGCGTCAGATTGTTTATAGTGAGGAATATGCGCTGAGCTGTCGACCTCACTCTCTCCCCAACCCCCACCATCAGACACTGTCCGAGCCGGTCAGTTGCCTGATGTGGGAGTGGGCACATTGGCTGACGGATCGGCGTAACCGTCTTCGCGCGCCACAGCACGACCTGGCCCCCATAACGCACACACCAGGATTCACAAACTCAGGGGATATGGAGCAGCCATCGCCGTCTGACTCCCAGTCCACTGGTCAGCCACTCGACACACACAGCACATACACTGAGCCGACGGCGTGGTCTGGTGGAAGCGTCAGATTGGCAGACTTCCCAGCCACGGTTTCTAGGAAACCGTGATATACTCTGGTAAATGGTGATTGTGAGGGTGTTTGTCGATGTATTGGTGTAGGTAGTGTGCGCTGATGTAGCTTAGCCTCCGGTGGTTTACCGGAGGTTGTCGTGGAAGCGCATGTGTCCTAATAGGCCCATGCGGTGTGTAAATGTGCGGGAGCAGTGAGGGCAGTGAAGGCGGGCGCGTCGACTGTATGTCGGAGCCCCAGGCACTGGTTCACCAGCCTCCGTGCGATGGATTCGCAGGTGACCGACCAGGCCGATGCGTGAGTTGAAGTTGCGGGCGCAGTGTGGGCAGGAGAAATCGGTAGAGGCTGGGAGGATGTCATTCATGGTAGTGGGGGTGTCAGGGGCGCTAAGAATGGCAGGAGCGGAGGGATGTGCATGGTGTATCGGTGTTGTCGGCATTGTGGTGTATTCCGCTGTCATGGATGCGCATGTGACCGAATAGGCCCATGCGATGAGTGAATGCGCGAGGACAGTGAGGGTAGTGGAGGCGACGATCTCTGCTGTGTGATGGTGCTCCAGGCACTGGCTCACCGGTCTCTGTACGATGTATTCGCAAGTGACCGACCAGGCCGATGCGTGAGGTGAATGTGCGGTCGCATTGAGTACAGCTTAGGAGAGATTCCCCATCGCTGATGGTGGTGGTGGTAGTAGTGAAGGCGAAGGCGGTGGTGGTTGCGGTGGTGGGGGTAACAGGCGATGAGTAGATGGATGTGGTCTCTATGATGGTGGGAGTAATGGAATTGATGCCAGGAGTGAGGGTGGGGCAGTCAGAATGAGGGTTGGCAGAATTTGACGTAGAAATTTGAATTGTCGGATTGTTGGTGCATTGCGTCCGAAGATGTCCAACCAGGCCGATTCGCGCGCGGAAGATGCGTTGACAGCGCGGGCATGTTGGCAGGGCCTGGGCATTGGCGGTGTTGGTCCGGGGCGCTGGTGACTTTCGTGCCGCTCTTTTGGCCTTGGCGGCGGCGATCCGGTTGGCCTCATAGATTGCTGAACCAGTCTTCACTGATCTTCTCCATGCCGGTCTATCCTGGGCGAGGTCCTCCCAGGTCACCGAGTTGATTTGCAGTTGCTTCAGCGATTTCTTCAAAGTGTCCTTTCTAGCGTCGTTTTTGACCTCCCTGCCGGCGAGAACCCGTAGCGACATCTCCGTAGAAAAGTTGTTTGGGTAGTCGCTCGTCGTCCATTCTTACCAGGTGGCCGCTCCATCGCAGTTGCACTTGCCTCAGCATGGCATGGATGCTGAGGATTCCGGTCCGCTCCAGGACTTCCGTGTCCGGGGATCCTGTCTTGCCATCTCAGCTTCAGTATTCTGCGGAGGCAGCTGAGATGAAAGTGATTCAGCTTCCTGGCTTGGTTCGAGTAGACGGTCCAGGTTTCCGCTCCGTAAAGGAGTGTCGTCAAGACGACGGCCTTGTACATCTTCAGTTCGGTGTTCAGGTGAATACCGTGGCGATTCCACACGGAGGCCTGCAGCCGGCCGAAGGCCTGACTAGCTTTGGAGATCCGTTGGGCAACCTCGTCATCGATTCTCGTGTTGCGCGACATCGTGCTTCCTAGATAAGCGAAGGTTTCCACGTTTTTGAGTTGAGCACCGTTGACATTGATTGAAGGAGCATTGTATTCCGCGCTGGGTGGCGGCTGGTGCATGACAAACCGTTTTGGCTGTACTGATTGTTAATCCAAAATCGGCGCAGCCTTCGGCGAAGAGGTCCATGCTCCTTTGCATGTCCTCCTTCGTCACGGTGTTAAGGGCGCAGTCGTCCGCGAAGAGCAAGTCATGGACTGTAGTCGTAGACACGCGCGTTGGAGCCTGCATACGCCGACTGTTGAGAAGGTGCCCGTCAGTTCTGTAGGCGATGCGGATACCAGGCTGCTCATCACGGTAGGCGTCCATCAGCATAGCCGAGAACATGAGACTGAAGAGGGTGGGGGCCAGTACGCAGCCCTGCTTCACTCCGTTGGTCACTGCGAATGCTTCGGATACCGTCCGTTGTCAGTGACGCGCGCCGTCATCCCGTCATGAAGCTGACGCACCATGTGCGTGAACCGCTCAGGACAGCCGAATTTCTGCATGACTTTCCACAGTCCGTCACGATTCACCGTGTCAAAGGCTTTCGTTAGATCCACAAAGGTAGTGTATAGGTGAGTTCGCATCTCCTGACACTTCTCTTGTAGCTGGCGGGCGGCAAAGATCATATCGGTTGTTCCGCGGTGTCGGCGGAAGCCACGTTGGCTTTCCGGGAGCAGGCCCTGCTCTAGGTGACCGTTAAGACGATTGAGAAGGATACGGGCGAAGATCTTCCCGGCGATGTTGAGCAACGAGATGCCTCTGTGATTATCACAGAGTTGCCGGTTCCCCTTCCGTTTGTAGAGATGGACGATGGTCGCGTCTTTGAAATCCTGAGGAACTTGTCCTTGGCGCCACATCTCCTGGAAGAGTGTTGTGAGTTCTGCCATCAGCAGGGGCCCACCATGCTTGTAGACTTCCGGTGGGATTGCGTCGGATCCCGGTGCTTTACCGCTGGAAATCTGCTGCACGGCCCGGATGGTTTCTGGTAGGGAAGGCGGCAGATCCAGGTCATTGTTCGTGTCCACTTGAGGGAACCGGTCAATGGCAGCATCGGAGATGGCTGATTAGCAATTAAGGACATTTCTGAAGTGCTCGGCCCAGCGCTTCAGAATTTGCGATTTCTCTGTCAGCAGTGTTGTGCCGTCAGAGCTGAGCAGCGGTGCGGACCCCTTGATACACGGGCCGTAGATGGCCTTGATGGCTTTGAAGAAGTTTTTCATTTCATTGCGGTCCGCATACCCCTGGATTTCGTCAGCCTTTCGGATCATCCAGGCATCCTGCATCTCCCGCAGCCGTTGTTGTACAAGGCGCCGGCATCTGAAAAAGGCTGCTTTGGTGGCGTCAGTCCGAAGGTCCATGTAGGCTTTGTGTAGTCCATTCTTCTCCGCGAGTAAGTTGCTGATGTCGGCGTCATTGTCGTCAAACCAGTCCTGGTGTCGACGGCGTGCGCGTCCGAGGACATCGAGGGCGGTGGACTGGATGACATTTCGCAGTAGACACCATCGTGTCTCCACGGTAGCGTTATCATCTGGAGCATGCAGGTCCTCCAGTTTCCCGGTTATTTGGTTGCTGAAATCAAAACAGTGAGCAGGCAAATTTAATAAAAGAGTATTTAACTAACCTGGCAGCCTCTTACCTTGAGGCCTTCGTCGGGGTTGCTGTCGGAGCCTCATCTGGGAGATGACGAGGCGGTGATCTGTCCGACCATCGGCATCGCGAATCGCCTTTGTTACCAGCACGTCCTGTCGATCTCGCCTCCGGACGAGAACATAGTCCAGCAGATGCCAGCGCCGCGACCGAGGGTGCATGCACGTGGCCTTCTCCCGCGTCGGAAGGCGGAAGAAGGTGTTGGTCAGCAGGAGACGGTGTTCCGCACACGTGCGCAGAAGAAGGAGGTCGTTATAGTTACAGCTACCGAGACCGTGTGGACCCAGCACTCCCTGTCAGGCAGCGTGGTCCGTCCCGACGCGGCCATTGAAGTCACCAAGGACAATTAACTTGTCCACCTCGGCACAGTCGCCAGCAGGGCGCGCAGGTCCTCGTAGAATTTGTCCTTCGCCGCATCAGAGCTCGTCATTGGGGGAGCGTAGGCGCTGATGATGGTGGCGAACTGGTCTCCCCGAAGAGGCAGGCGGAGGCTCATCAGGCGATCATTGATACCCTGCGGCAGACAGGGCAGACGTCCCACGATGTCGTTACGAATGGCAAAGGCAACACCAGCGTTGCGTCGCTCTGCCTTTGGCCGGCCGTTTCAGAAGAAGGTGTAGCCGGCACCCACCTCCTCCAGCTGACCCTGCTCAAAGAATCGTGTCTCGCTGAGAGCAGCAATGTCCACCTTCTAGCGCGATATTTCCCAAGCGACTAGCGCCGTCCTTCGTTCCGGCCGGTTGCTCCTAGGATTGTCTAAAAGGGAACGAACATTCCAGGCTGCTAGTGTGAGTGGACTCACCCGAGCAGCTTGGAGGGTATGTCGAGGGGGATTGGGACGGGGGTATTGTTGTTTGTTTGAGTTTTACGACCACGTATTTTGCGAACTGCGAACCGCGGCCGGCTGCAGAAGACGTGATACCCAGCATTTGTTTAGGGCACCTTTTCTAGCCCCTTCCTCCGCGAGGAGGCAAGCAGTGCCGTCCCTAAATAGGGCTGCTCGGACATCCCAGACGGCTGCCGAACTCCACTATGGGTCACGGATTTGTTTTAGTGGGAGAACGACCCTAGTTAGTCTGAACCGCCTACGGGGTTGCTGTCGCCCCCACCGTAGGAATTTTTAAAGGGGGGAAGTGGGAAGTTCGGGAGTCAGACATACCGGGTGTGGAGGCACACACAGCACCAGAGACCCTCACCTGGTTTAGCCCGCCGGTCGTGACCGTTGCCTGGGGTGTGGCCGCTGGGAAGAACCCAACTTCGAGGAGCCACAGGTGAGAGTTGGGTACCAGTTAGAGGCGGCCACAGGAGCATTCACCACCCGTACGAGACAAACGGAGTCACCAAATGCTATCTGTGTGGTGCTACCCCGAACTCGTACCCCTGCACCCACCTTACCAGCATATACTAAAGCGGACATATTATAAAAATCCAAAAGCCTTATTTTCAACACAGCGTACACCTCAAATAACACAAAGAAAGTCAGGAAAGAATGTGGATCTTGATTTTCGGCCACGTCGCCAGAAATTCACACGGCATCACTAAACGACTGGCCATCTCAACCCACAACGAACGGACATACATATTCGCCGGCAAAGTACTAGATCTAAGCCCCCCCTAAGCAGGATATACTAAATCTGACAAATTATCCGAATTCAACAGCCATATTGACGCCACAGCGTACACCTCAACTTCCACAAAGAAAGCCAGGAAAGAATGTGGAAGTTTACTTTCGGCCATGTCGCAAGAAATGCACACGGTACACAGTACGACTGGTCAAGACACGACAGTTCGACCGTCGTAGTCCGACGATGTCCACCGTATGCTGCATGGGAAAGTGGAGCAGGGACGGTGATTTTCGCGTGATTTAGTTTAAAGTGATAGTAGACTTGCGCTGCATCTACCGCACTCCTCCTCCCCCCACCTGAGCCCGGTGTCAAGACAGAGTCAAGAAGACCGAAGGCGGGAGAGGACGCAGGTGGCTGGCGCGGCTGGGTCCCCTAAGTCCTAGCCGCCCCTCGGCGTGCCACCACACCTCCCATGTTCGGCATTTGTTAGCGGAGCGCAAACCGAATAACGCATGCCGTGCCCTGATGTGGCCCCCGTGTTGGTCCAACGCATTCACCACGTGGCCCGTTTAGGGAACACACACACACACACGACAGTTCGACCGTCGTAGTCCGACGATGTCCACCGTATGCTCCATGGGAAAGTGGAGCAGGGACGGTGACTTGCGCGTGATTTAGTTTAAAGTGATAGTAGACTTTCGCTGCATCTACCGCACTCTCTCCTCCTCCCCAACCTGAGCCCGGTGTCAAGACAGAGTCAAGAAGACCGGAGGTGGGAGAGGACGCAGGTGGCTGGCGCGGCCGGGTCCCCTTAGTCCTAGCCACCCCTAGGCGTGCCACCACATCTCACATGTTCGGCATTTGTTATGGGAGCGCAACCCGAATAACGCCTGCCGTGCCCTAATTTTGCCCCCGTGTTGGTCCAACGCATCTACCCCGTGGCCCGTTTAGGGGGCAAACACACACACACACGCACACACACACATTATATATATATATAATATGGGGTGAAACAAAGCACAGTCACTCATGTTTATTACTGATTTTTGTGATATCAAACGTCACAAATTCGCAAAACTGAATCTATCCTTGTTTTCCCGAAAACGATGCGATTTATCATATCTCTATTTACCTGATTTTCGTTGACGCAAAACCAAATGTTCCGTTCTCTGAATAGATATACTGAAAATTTTTCCAGCTTATATTAATGTTCTTTTATAGTACAACGCACATGAACAAAATTGTTTGATCCGTAGCTTCCAAAACCGTAGGAAAAATTCCTCGACAAAAACGTCGAATTTGACCTTGTTTAGCCCCTTTTTCATTAAAATAAACAGATTTGAAGTAAACCCCTCATTTGTGAACTGTTTTCTGTGCATTAACTCAATCCAATAAACAAAAATAATCCCATAAAGTTTGTGTTATACTACCACCTTAAATTTTGATCCCCAAATTTCCTGTTATGCAATCTTCTGTAGGTCGTTCGTCAAAGAATGTAGTAATTATTTTCTACCGGAGTTGTCAGTTGAATAAACCTGTGCAGCAAACTAACGACTTCTTGTTTTAAAAGTAGAATACTTTAGGGATCAACTTCTCACCCTAACCACTTCCTAATAAACGGAGAGGAGACAAGGGGAATGGGACAGGGATGTCCGTAAGCAATTTAAGTGAGCGCCCTTACCAAACCATCAGAGCATTGCTAGGATTCCATTTAGTTCTTGTAATAAACACCACGAGTATTCGATCCTTTAATAGTTTTTTCCTGCTGTGTTTGTTTTCTATTTGCAGACTCAACAAGGATACACCAGTCAACTCCTCAAGTTCCTGCAAACGAGCATCTACGGCCTCCTAGATGTTCTTCAACAGTGCATAGTGGAGGCATCAAAGTCGGAGGACGCCTCAACCGTGGTTGATAGGGCCGAAAACATTGCTCAGATATTCGCTGCTTTGGCTCGCGCTGTCCGGATGCCTCTCGTGGACAGCCCATCAGCGGCAGGTTCTGGTGAAGCGGGTGATCTGCGGACCTTGGACTGTCTCCTGGCTGTCCTTGAGGCTCCACCTCCAGTCGGCTGCCGCAACATGACGTTACACACGTTTTACGCCCTTCAGTCGCTGGCTGAAGATGCAGCCCGTGTAAGTTTATCTTTTATCAGTATCGATTCAGGTTAAAGGGCAGTTTTCGCTCCAGCTTGACCCAGTCTTCCGTTTGACCATGAAATTCCGTTTTTTAAGCCTTTGCAATACGGTCATGCAGTGGAGAGAGATAGAGAGAGACCAAGGAGACTGATTCAGTCAGGTTTGGGCTACGACTGGCAAACGTACAGAAAAGGCAACTACGAGTTTCACTGTCTTTACCTGTAATGCTCCCTGATTATTCCAATTAATTTTACCGTCCTCCTGTCTCTTCACTTCTACGCTTACCTCACCTCTGTTTCTTTGGCCGATCAGCATAGTCCGTCTTATGACAGTTACTTCGTGCGATCAAAAAATTTAATAATTGTAAGTTATTTAGGCGAACGGTGATAAATTTGCGACTCGCACTGTCAGAAAACAAACGCCTTATGGCTAGGTTTTTGGCCCCCCCCCTTCCCCTACATTTTTTAGTTCCGTGAGTTTCCTATCTTCTATAAACTGCCTATAACCTATTTAGATATTTTATGGCGCGTGTTTTGTTTTTGATGCTTGCAAACATCCTACTGTGCCTTATGATTTTAGGCGGTTTGGGTGCGGAGAATTTACCCATATTTTTGTTTGCTGACTTCTCATTTGTGACTATAATGGGAAAATGTGGCATGCCCTAACGGTAATCCTTGTAAAGTAGGTTGCCGAACTTAAAAACAGGCACGAATTGGCTAATATGCTTGAGTTACTCATGTACCAGTCTAATTCTGTCAGTTTAAATACCAAGTCCAGAATTAACGGGTATAAATGGCCTCACGTCACGTAAAAGTAGAATTTTCTTTAGAAAAGCGGAATTACTGAAAACAAAAGGATTGTCGTCCTGTGAACGTACCTGTATATAGTGCACTTCAATGCAAATCGATGCATATAAAACAGCATATGAACAGTATAATTTAAAACTTTCTCCAGTAGTTGACCTGCTAGGCAATACTGTGGCCAGTCATCTGCTTGATGTTGAACAAACTTTTTACGCGGAATCCCGAACCCCACTCTTTTCAACACCTTTCTTTACCAGTGCTGGGTGTTTTCTGCTTCCCTTGTTTGAGAGGTCTCAAGAATTAAAAACTAGCATGTGGTCAGAGACTCACCACTGATTAGAAAGCTGGAATATACCTAGCAGACACAATCATGGATGTGAAAAATATTCTCCCGTAACGTCATTGCGTCTGGAGATGTCCTTAGCTATAGGTAAGCACCTCTGTTTTCGATGTCCTCGATCGATAGCCAAAAATACGGTTCCTATAGTGGTCTCGAAGGTCTTTGTCTTCGGATCCAGAGTATGATCGTATTCGTAGTCTGACTTGAACATAAAACCTAAACGCCGCAAAACTAACCCTCCACACCGATGACCTACGATAAACAAACTTGTGATGGTGTTATGCGGATTAATATCCCTGTCGTTCGTCTCATTCCGACATGAGTCCAACTTTAAAAAGTTTCCCTGTCCTCAGCCGTGGTTATCTGACTGTTTAGTAAAGTGTCTCTCATGCTACGTGTTCTGGATCATGCGCAGCTTTGGTTTACAACCTTTTAATTCTATTTCGCGTTTCTGTAAGGTGCATAGCCGTTTGCCTTTAACTCGCAATTTTATCGTTACCATGATCTGCTTGTACGATGATATTTCTAGCAAGTTCTCGTATTCTGATAGTATACGAGCCATAACAGTTCATTCTTTGCGATCAATAGCACCAAATGCGTCTTGCACGTTCCCCCGGACGCTCCGGCCTCAAACCTCCCACCTCTCCGGCTGGTGATATGAGCTCCCCACAGTCCCGCCCCGTGACAGCCCTTATTCCTTACTTCACTCGTGTGGTTGTTGCTCTCACTCGCTACTGTCCAAGCAACACTGAAGACCTCGAGGCTGCGGAGGACTTGAGACAGTTTCGAGAGGACGCTCACAGCCTCATGCAGGATATCGTCGACCTGGTTGGTGCGGACACCATCTTCGTTGAGGTGATGCGCCTTCCCTTTTTCTTCTTTCTGCCCTGGTAGACCTAATGAATGCGATTTTTGAATAGAATAGCCTGTAACTAAGAGGCAGTCCATTTCTGCTGAAGCCGTCTTATTCCTTTTTTGTCACTAGTCCGTCACTTCTGCGATTTTGTCTTTTTGATAGTTTTTCTCAGTGTTTAGCCTTGGTGAGTCCTGCCTATACCGCCATGACTACACTTTGATGCAACTGTTTATGTTGCTTATTGCTGTACTCCGCCCGTCCTTGTTTGTGTCGACAAACTCGTGCACTTACATCGACTAAAAACCTTACTAGTGAACAGCGTTAAAGCCGCTTGAGGATCTGAACAGTTCCGACACAGTAGAGCGCCCTTCGACCGTTGACGTCGCTTTTGAGAATAAAAAGGTTAACAGTCCGAAGAGAAACAATACTGCAGTAGGTTAGAGCGGGCAGCTGTGCTGGAAAACATTAGAGAAACTACAAGCTTGGTCTAGTCGTGATTCAAGTCATTATTTTTCTTACGATCGCAATTGGCTATACTTGTGAATGAGGCCTCTTGTTGGTCGCACCGGCAATCGCCCGTTGCTTCCTAGGAAGGCGTCTCTGTTGCTACAATGATGCTGCACCCTTCCTGTGTTTCTTGCCTAAAGGGCCTAATCTTTTCGTTTCTTGCTCGTTTTTCCGCAGTTACACGCTCACATCCAAAAGTTACAAGAGTTGGCTGCCTCCAATCCAAATCTGAATATGACCAGCGTGCTGCAGGAGTCAGAGGCCTGTCTCTTCATGCTTACTACAGTCGCCAAACGTCTCTCGCCTCATGACCCCGAAGGTCGGATCGCTTCGCTTATCTCCACCCTTGTCCTACCGGGCCTCGATTCTGACCCCCCGTCCCCGCTACAGGAAGTGGGCTGCCTCTTGTACACCGAGCTATCCCACTGGGCCGCCTTGCATCCCGAACTCCGGCGACGCATTGTGGATCAGCTGGTGCGCATCGTCGAACGTGCCGTTGACGTCCCTGCCACACAGTTGCGGGTAATGCGTCACCCTTAATATGTTCATTCTGTGGTACTACAAAATTCGTGCAATCATTGTACGCGTTATCATGATCAATAGTTAGAGAAGTCTGAATCTTCTATGATCAAAAATAATTCTTCTTTCCCGAGGCTGTGGAAGTAAAAAACCCACTTGAGAAAAATAAATGATAAAAATGCAACTGAACCGTAGCTCCACCAATTCGCGTTGGCTGCTTTTTTGCTTCTAGCCATTAGACAAAACTGTAACAAGTAGTCAACAACTCATCGACTACCATTGCTCGCATATAAGAGGTTTCCATTAAAATTAGCTTATCTCGGTATTCGTAAGAAGTGTCAATTATTCCGGTGCCCAAGTGGTAGAACACCTAACTTCGGGACTTCGATGGTTTACTTCCGTCCTGGGTCATCGGTTGTCTGGTTGCTCGAATGTTTTACATCCATAACCTATGTTAATAAAAATATCACCAATCCTTCGACTTATTAGCCCGAACAGTGGCGTTTGCCATAGTACTGCTTTAGTGTCTATCGGAAACATGCGGTTTCCGTGCTCGCCCAGTCTCTCAGTCTTCTTCTTCTTTATCTCTATTTTCGAACGTATTCTGTATTGAATGCTGTGATCGGTCTTTGTGTCAACTTACAAACTAGCGTTTACTAATCGTTAGCTTTTCATATGCAGCTGTTCTGGCCTCCAGCCTTTCACTGGTCAGTCAGCACTTCTAGTCTATCTTCAGTACACCGCATCACGTCTGCTATGGTTGCTGAAAAACATAATGGAGTTTGCTTTTTTTTCTTCTCGGATCCATTAATCTTTCTTCTATGGCCTTCGTCCACCAGCCTCTAGTGTTCGTAATTTCAGTGTTATTTCAGTCCACAGTATTCTCACCTGAGTTTATCATCTTAAAAATTATCCTGACTCTCCCTTTTCCGTTGTTTTAGCCGGGACAGAAACAGGCTGTAGGAGCCGCCCTTGTTGCCCTGGGCAGTCTTTGTGCCATCTACCGTGTTTTTCCCTCGACCGACGGTTCTACAGACAGACCAATGAATGGCACCACTGGCGCTGCTGCTGCTGCCTCACTTCTTGACGAGCACTGGAAAGATCTCATCTTCCGTGTGGTATACTCATTGCCTCGTTTAGGTTGGGTCCCGGTTAGCGAGGCAATCGACTTCTTTGAGGGCGTCGTCAGAGGTTTAATGGCTTCCATTGTCTTTGCTCCTGGCAGCCCTGAACCTTTGGGTCCGAGAAAAGCCTTTCCAGAGCGTATAGCCCAGTTATCGTCCGTCAGTGTGGAGTGTTTGACTAAGGTTTGTTTCCATACTCCTTTTCTCATCTTGGGGTAGCTTTAGTTCTTTGTTTCCTGACTGAATTTCCCTTCCCTAGACACCAGCCGATAAAGGTAATGCATTGTGCATTTCTCACGAAGCGCATGTTGGTTATTGTGCTGATTTGCGCGTTCTCCAATTTCTCTGTTACCGCACAGTACCGAAACAACAGGAACTTTGCGGATACGGTGCTTGTCAGTTAGATAAATTACAGGTGAGGACAGTAAAACTGCTTTCACCTGAAGTTTGCTGCGAAATAAGCAGACCCGGATCTGAAGGATAAACTGTCGTATCTTCAGCGATGGCCACGCTTCAGTTCAACCATAAGCTATTTCTTGGTAAATGTTGTCTGCCAGGCAATAAGATTTCATCTTCCGTCGCCCTGATCAAATCTAAAACTTTGAATGTGTGCTGCGAGGTTTATGGGAACATCTTTCGCGAGTGCGTCAGACCTAAAAAGTGAGCATGCGAGGGGCTGAAAGGAGCACCACGCCCGACCTATTCAGTGGGCTTTACTACGGGGATGCTAATGGTACAAGTCGGGGGGTAGTGCTCCGGCTTGTTGTCTTGTCATTCGGCTGCTAGCGGGGCTGGAGAGTGAGCTCCAAAGCATAACTCGCGTAACCGATCGGTGAGCGCTCATACACCTATGTCAACCACCTAGTTGTCCTGGCTATCAGAGCCTGCTATGTTTAGGAAGGGGTGGACACCCCCCTGCGAATTTTACCCCCATAATTTATTCTAACTCACGCACTAGTGACCACTGCTCACTCGCAGTTGTGATGGTTCTCATCGTGTTCGACGGAATAACTGCCCTAACCAACCTAATCTTCTTTTTTATTTTTAGCTTGTCGAACAAAATGTGCCTGTTGACGGCGCGGACACCATGTCTGATCCCTGTGTCTGGCTAGACTACCTGGCAACCATATTCCGCGCCCTTGCCAACCTTCTGCCTCGGTTGGACGACACCTACCGACGCTCCCACTTGAGCAGTGGCACCTACACAGACGCCGCTGCAGCCTCTTCGTCGCCTATCTCTATCAATCATGCCCAGTTGGCGAATCTGGCCGAATCTTCCCAGGCCTGTCTGGATGGCTCTTTGCGTGTGGTCACTCAGCTTATCTGGCCGATTATCGGTCGAGTACTGCAACATTATGCTACGAAGGTACGCCCCATGGAACGCTGTTGTCGCGTAATCCGCTTCATGGCTCGCTCCTTCTCCGTCAACCTACGTGAGCTCCTCCCGGATATCGCCAATAAGGTGGGCATGGCTTCCGCATGCGTCGTTACTCTATTCTAATCAAAGCCCTTTAAAAGGACTCAATCAATTTTTAGCTCGTTGAGGCCTACAGCCAGGGTAACCACTCCTGCTTTCTCTACCTCTCCGGCGTTTTGGTGGACGTGTTCGGCGACCTTCCGGATTGTCGAGTTGGTCTTGTCGGACTTTTCGAGGTAAGCTATTGACAACTTTAGTGTTTTGCCTTTCGTGGCCTGGTTTTACGTTGATGCTAACTGCTGCCGCCCACCACGAGCACACCAAATCTTGGCTTTTCGGGGTTTCCGTTTACCCATGCTACTACTGAGTGTCTAAAGAGTTTGATTGAAGAAGCAGACTTTTGAGGCCGAGAAAAACTCATTTTGCATGTTTTTCCGTCAGGATGCGTTGAAACACCTGTCTGGCTGTTGTTATCGCTACCTAGCGACTGTTTCCAACTTATCAGACTCCTAATGAGGAAGTCTCAGGATGACGTCCTTGTCCACTACGGTATCCCGGTAAATCTGGCAACATTTATACCCTTCTACGAGCTTTCCTACTTGCCGTTGTCTACCTGAGCCGTATATGGTGAGGAAGACCAAGTGTGTGAAACTACCTTCTTCAGCAAAGTTTAGACGTTCGTGTAGGTCGGTTGAACGTGAGCACTTTAAAATCCCGGAGCACTAACGGACAACACACACCCCCGTTAGCCCCAATATGGACATTTTTAATCGGCAGCTCCGACCGATGGCGTTACATTCGTCCTCAGAACATTGAATTGTGCCCTTTCTCCACAAATACGGCTACAATGCGCATTGAAAAGACTCGAGTGTTCCAACGAGCATTTCATTTGACGGATCTTTGAGACCCTGTCTCATGTCTATCATCTAACTCAGCAACAACGTAGCTTTTAATGAAGTCAGTGTCCCAAGCTGAACGTGTGGATGTTTACAGAAAATAAGTATCTTGCAACTGGTTTTCATAAGTCGTGTTTTTTCCTCTCACGTGAAACAACAGAATCACTGCAGGCAATTGAGGCGCACACACCGTTATAGTTACCTGTTAGGTTTTCAGCAAATTTACCATCGATAATCGTTGTGACCTTTCTCTGAGTTTTGCTGAAAATAATCCGTTACATCCGCCTGCCACCACTTCTCCGCAACCACTTCTACACCCGCTAACCTGGTACGTAGATTGCATTAGGACAAACACCCAATCTACCTACATTTCTCTGTTCATGTGCTGTCTTTGGATGCTGCGCAACTCTAGGGGGCCCAGACGGACAGCGACCGCGGGTTTGTAGAGTGTGACTGCGTTTGTGCCTCCCGTTTTTCATGTAAGCTACTCCGCCTGCAAAGTATAACCATCGAGGCTACAAATCGGTTAGCCGCGTTCACCAGGAGGTCAATAACTGCTATTCTTTGCTGGGAAGCCATAACACTCAGTTGTTTATACAAATACTGAATGAGGTCTTTTCAGGAATGCCATCGCTGTGGTTTTGCCTACCCGCCTACGGCGCATTAGGTCCACCCCCCGAAAACGGGCTATCGGCTAAGAGCATTGAGTTAGGGGATAACGTTAAGAGCGCCCGGTTTACCGATGACCAGCACAGCCGTAGCTGGTAACGAGCTTGGAGCAGACTGCCAGTATCGGTTACAAGATAAATCTGTCTGTTCTTCAGTACCTGCTAAGGAGAAATTCAGAAGCCCAACCATAAGATTAAATATAAGTGTCCCCATCACCTAGCTGAATCAGTGATTGTCACTCTAAAAATGGTACACTGCCATGCCAGAATGCGTCGTGTATAGGTGCTCCAGCAAGACATAAGCCGGAATCACTGTGACGAGGCTCCCATACGATTGCGACTGCTTGACGGTGTGCTGTCGGAAATTACTCAGTCATTAGGTGGCTTTTAAACGACGAAGCAGTCAGTAAAGCAGCTCCGTCCTGTGCTTGAAAACCTGTGTGGGTTGATGCCGCCACTGTGTGACGGCCAAACGAAAGAGTGCACATATGTTTAATTCACTTGACCCGATTGTGAAAAATGCGGTGGCCTTGGTGGAATTCGAACCCACGCTAGCAAGGGGAAGGCTTTAGTACAGACAACGCTCTAGCCAACTGAACTACGAGGCTCATAACGTGAGCCGTGAGTTTAATCACACTTGAGTCAAGTTACCCGTCCAGCCTACTGAAACGTATCGAATCCACCGATTCTGATACAGTAAACTGACTTCCCAAGCGATCATTCTGTAATCCACCCGATGACAACCAACATCGCGTAATTAATAGGTGCTCTTGAAGCTTTGTATAATTTATCGAACAACCGGACAGTGAGAGCTAGCGGTCTAGAAAGCGATTACGATTTATAGGCTGCTCTGGATCGTCACGAAATGACCGACCGAGTAGCACTTCGATGGATCGTATGTGGATTTACCTTGTATCGTCTTTCACCAGCTAGTGCCTCTGTCAACAAACCGAGTCATGCAGAAGGCCTCACATTGCCAACAGAACGTGCACCATCTTGTTTCTGGACGCCGTGGGCTGACCAAATCAGTTCGGGCAGCGCACGATACAGATGAACAGTGGTCTGTGTATATTTCTGTTCAGTGATACCTGTTGGAATAGTAATGCCCATATGCTGCAGTTCGCCCCAGTATTTCTGTTTTTAATGAAAATGTGCCTTTTTAATTTGAAAGGATCGGTCTCTACGAACATTTTGTGTGACGAGCCACAGTACGCACAAACAACCGTCAAAGAACGCCTTTTATTTGGACGTTTTGTAGTTATTGTGCTTTCTGTGTGGCTGTTTATTTTCTACCGTTAGGGTATCCCTCTGCATCACATCAAATATGTTTGTTGTAGGGTAAAGCAGAAAATTGACCCATTTTCATGGAAAAATTGAGGATTTTCCGATCCCACTCAATGGATTCTCGCGCATTTGGGTGGCCGACTGACAGTCCCGAGGTGCAGCTCAGGTGATCTAGATCACCATGATGCTGGGCAGGCCTAGCTTGCCGTGTCTCCCACACGCTTGAATGTAATGACGACCATGTTAATCCTTTTATGTTGTTTAGAACTCAATTCACCACTTTACTCACTCACAGGCACTGCTCCACCAACGCTGGCCTCCCTGCTGGGAAACGCGCTGGCCGAACAGCCGCACACGGTAGAAGACTTCTTTCGTCTCTGCAGTCGTCTGGTGCAGCATTGTGCTCCCCTCTTTTTGACATCGACCAGCTTTGACCTCGACGCTCTGTTAGACACAAGTATTCGCTCCCTGGACCTGCCAACCATCACTACTTCTTCCTCCGCAGCTGCAGACGACCTCAACGTTTCTGGTAATAGCCAACAACAGCAGCAGGGAGCCTCCAAAGCGGGTACCAGCGCAACTGCCGCCTCAGCTCGCTTCCTTTTCGAGCTTCTCCTCTTCACTGCCGAATCCAGCGAAGACCAACCCGTGGCGGTGATGACTAATACTTCACTGCCATCTATTTCTCATGCTTCGGGCGTCGCAGCTCGTCGCCTCCTTATTTGGCTGTTACGGCCCTCGGGCGCAGATCAGGACTGTGGTGGCCAGCGCTTGACGACCGCCTGCGTACACAGTTGCTGTTTAGGCCTGCCCGATGAACGTTTCCCTGATATGGCCGACATTTTGCATCAACTGAAGAATATAATGCCCCGGGAGGTTAGTTTACTTGTTCTCAGTTACTTGCAAGTCTACTCTGACGGCCCCAGCGAAGACTGCGTTTATATGATCATAAACTTTAAGCTTACCTTCTGATTTGATATGATCTGCTGACTGACGATGGTTAATCTGGTCTCCTTTGCCTTTTTCGGCACTGCTTTCTGCATACATCCCTGATCGCTATGCAACCGCAGATTAAATCTCAAAACAAAACCTGACGAGCCCGCCTGTAAACTTATTGGTGAACGCCTATCCCACAGTATTATATCTTTCAGGTGATGATAAGATCTTCCGTATGTTTTGTACTCTTATGAAGTTTTTTGACAGATGTAGTTGTTCGTCCGTTCCACAAGCAAGTCGCGCTCATAAGTACTTTTTTTCTGATTTGTCTTTCCTGTTCTTGTGCTATTAGTAGCTAACGATCAGAACCGTTACAGTTAACCTAAGCTTCCTATGTCCAACTTTTAGATCTTTGCGACTTGGCTGAATAGTGCTGTTGCCAGCCTGCCAGTCAGTCGAGCTGATGGGCTCGTTCAGGCCACCGATGAACAGATTTCCGATTTCAAGCAGGCCATCATGAAGTGAGTTTCACTTATCTTAGCTTTTGCTGCCTATCGCCTTTATGTGCCTTTATATTAGGCATATTTTAGCATCATGAATCCCTTTATTCCAGAATTTATGCTGAATGGTAATTTCTAGGAAAATCCTCAGGGGAAAGCTGGAGAAAGGTGCATAATTGCGCAAACCATGACGCCCACTCCTTAGAGAAGCCGGAAAATTTGCTAGCCCAAAACGGTGTGTCAAACTCTCGAGAATGTGCTTTGCCCCAAAGTTACTCCTTTGTCAGAGAAAAGTATGGATTGAGTTTGCCGGATTAACTGTCTCGGAAAGCACCGATGGGTGAGAGATTAATCTTAACCAGCTAGCTTGGCTGTGATTGAAATCGTAGCAACTATAAGTGACCTTCGAGTTTATTGTACAATTGCCTCCTGTCAACTAGCGTGTGTCTCACCTTGGTTTCAGACGCTTGTTGATCAATTACAATAGATTGCCTAACTCATTAAATGTCTATATCCGAATTTAAGGTAGTAGCAGGGCGGGCATTTTAAGGTGTAAGTTCTCTTTGTTTCATTAAATTGATGCACAAAAAGCTGTTTACTAATAAAGAGTTCACTTCAAATCACTTTATTGATGGGAAAACGGGGCTAAATCCGACGTTTCTTGCTATTCAGGAGTTTTCCTACGCCATTGAAAGGTACAGATAAAAAAAATTAGCTTTTTTGGCGCAGTACCATAAATGAACGTTAATATACGCCAGAAACATTTAGAATATATCCCTTCGGAGAACGGAAACTTTTGTTTTGTTTTCACAAAAATCAGGTGAATGCAAGTTTGAGAGATCAAATTATTTTCGGAAAAATGCGGGCATATTTTAAAAAATCACGTTTTGCAAAGTTATGACGTTTTGTAACACAAAACGCTGTAATGAACGTTTGTAAATGCACTTTGTTTAACCACACTGATGATTACGAACTTAAACGCGCATATATACGAGACGCGATGACACCGTCAGTTTTTGCTGTCACGGCGTACGCGAAGCCTGCCAAGACAATTTCGGTCTGCAATTGAATATAAATAAATAAGGAAACTGGAAACGGAAGGGGTAGCAAATTGACATCTTATCGCTAAATCTTAGTATATATTCGGCCACTCTCTTTTGTGTTTGAAGTCTTAGAACTAGACTGAGAAGTAAGCCAATATATCGAAAAACGCTCCAATAGAAAGAGAAAAGTAAGTTCTTTAATTTTCAACAGAAATTTTATCGTAGAGTAGCGAAAATTCCCATTGAAAATTTTATCCCTTCTTTTCAGTGAAGTCAAAAATTTGGTCAAACGGTCCCAGTTTTTCCTTGACTTCACTTTGGAAAAACGTTAATTACGCAGGCATTTGACAGCAAAACATCTAATTAAAGCACTTTTTTAAAAGCTAACTTATTATTAAAAGTTATTTTACTAATTATAGGCATATTTTTTCCGGCTTTTGTTGTGGACGTTCATTTTTCACGGCAGCGAGTTTTCATGTTTAAGTGAGTCTGCAAATATAACCCAGACGGTTGTCTGAATTAGAAAGAACGCCCAAAAATTCGCTACTTCTGTAAATGATTTTAAGAAATATATTGTTTTGAAGGTTTTACCGAACACATCGAACACATTTATGGACAGTCGACTGAAGTCACTGAAAATCGTAAAGAATTCATCCCATTTTCAAGGACTATCTGAAACTCATCGTTGTAGGAAACTTGAAATAGTTATAAAGAAATTTAACAACAGAATAGTCATATTTATTTACAGTAAATGGTACGTTTACAATTGAACCTGACGATTCTATTTAAATTTCTTAGTCAGTGACCGGCCTGTGAACATGTAAGCTTATGAAATATTATATTCCTGTGACGACCCTATCGGCGCAATCAAGCGAAAATCTGCTTGCCTTTGTCAAAAGCATCTAATAAAATGTACAAACGGAAGAAAAACTACCAATTCTCGTGAACCGGTGTTGGAATATACACTTTCATGTTGGGCTGGTTGATGACGGCCACACTTTACGTGCAAAACTCTGAAAAAGACTATTTTCAAAAGAATTCGGTTTTTTCTGCTTTATTCACTTGCTTAATTGCATGGACAGGCTTCCTATACATTTACAATTTCAGTTTACTCAACTAGGTTGATTTTTCACATTTTCATAATGCGTACCTTTTCTAAAAAATTAGTATTTCTAGACAATGTGCTATTAATGTGTAAACCGCAGCAAGCCTTATTTTTCCTAACGATCGGTTCTTTATTGATGTAAAACTTTGGTGGACGCAGCGTACGCTGATTTCGCGTAACGGGCCGTAACTCATGAAATATGATGAATGTCATGAATTAGGACAGCTTTCCCGTAGGTATAACCCCACCATAACGCCAAAGTCATGGTTTAAAAGTTTACTAACTGACACGTTATTTAAAGATTTAGGGTCAGGCTGTACTAACTGGCTTTATGCAAATTACCGTTGATGTAAACTTCGTGTTGTTTTTACTGGTTTTGTTTAAATTGATGAACCAAAGGTTGTATCGCACAATTAAGCTGGAGCTCTTTTGTTAGGTTAATCATTCCATACGCGCATCGCCCCTGGTTTTTTCATTGTAAGAGCCGAACTAACGGTAGCCTAATTTTTTTTCTTGGACTTTATTTTCGTCGCATCAAGTGCTTTGGCACTGAATTTCCTGCTGGGGAATTAAGTTGAAACAACGCATCTCCGCCTGCATGGTGATTTTGAGTGCGGTACTATTCTGCCGAATAAAAGAGCATCCGTCTTCCCGATAGTTTCATTACATAATGCACCACAGTTCGGCTCCATGGCTAACCTTGACGTAAATTACAATCCAGCACGGGATTCGTCAAAACTCGATTTCCGCACCGTTTCATGTGTCACCTCTGTCCTAGTAGTACTCAACTACCTTGAACCTCATTGTTAAGCTAGTCAGGTTACACAGAAAACGTCTATACCGCGAACGCTTATTAATTACTATTGCGAATACGGGTTTATCGATTTCTATGCGCTCCTGTTGTCAGCGGACGGCCAATGTTAATTTCTACGACAACCTGAAAGGCGTGCTGACGGATTCAAGTGGCTAGAATTCTTTGGCAAATGTTATTTGCAGAGCTGGATGTATTTTCGTAACTTTGTAACTGAAATCAGATACGCAGAGGGCCACTTATTGTGCGTCGCACACTCCGTGGACGCCCTGGGCTAACTTTAAATGGGTTCTGAGTTCGACGTATTCCGAACCGACCTGTTGTTGCTGCAGCGTCCCGACGACCCCCCTCCCCCGGATTTGTCAGCCCTAGCCGTCCGATTCGCCATGTGTAATTTTTTATATCTCGACAGTTCTTCTGCCGATTCCAACGAGGTTCACCGTGTGCCCCACAGCAAATTGAGTTGGGGACAGTAAACTGTGCATGAATTAGACTTGCGCTGCATATACCGCGCTCTCGCTTCCTCACCTACCTGGGCCCGCTGTTATGACCAAGTCAAGAAGACCGAAGGCAGGGGTGTGCAGATGTGGCTGGCGCAGCCGCTTCTAGGAGTGTCGTCACACCTGTTTGGACAATCCGTCTCGACCCTCGGCACCGCCAAAGCTCATGCCGAACAGTTGCGGAATCCCATTTTCGCAATTTGAAGCAGAACAAGTGCTCAAAGATAGGCACATCGAACAATAGGATGACACTTTCAGTTACCTTCATAGCCAACGACTTCACCCTGCGCCGAAAATTCAGTGATCATTAAGTCATACTGTCGCAGATCCCCTGTCTGTGTACCGTTAGTGCACTATGATCGCCCATTTTCAGTCGCGCTTCTGATCCCTCGACACAGCTCTTATAGAGTTCGGAGAATCATGTTCTGTCAGGTCTTTTCAGCAGCCATTACAAAGGCGTCTGACGCTTCTATCACAGCCCCAGGTCCCGTAGGATACCACTCACCGGACTTTACTTGAGTCAACCCTTAAAAACTTTTGTAAACATCAAAATAACTTTCACGTCTGGAGCTCGGTTTGAATGACTAAATCAACCGGTCCTCAAATTTCAATTTTCTTGGGCAATACCACTCTTCCAATCTAACCCACTTTCTAAATGCGGCTTTAAAAGGACGTCGTTCATATTATGCGTTAATTGTCCTTGTACGTTTATTTCAGTGCCTCTCGCACGACGGGAATCATCCATGCCTTGGACTGCTTCGTCCTCCTCTTCCGCTAGAGTCCTCACGCCAAACTTGTCGACGAAAATTTGCTTCGGCTGCTTTTTTACGCCACCAGATTAAACTCCACAGGGCCAGACGAAGTTAAAATTCATTGTATTTGTATAAATTTTATGCTTGCTGAATTTTTTCCTCTCGCATTTGGTAAAATACTCCTTCGATTTTGCCCACCTAAATACACGGGCGAGAATAATTATACCACAGAAAAGCCACTTCCGTGGATTAAACCAGCGCTTTTTTTAAACAGGGTTACAATTTTTCCGCCAGATCGGATTCATAGATAGGGTTGCCTTTGTGCCCAATTGTGGAATCGGTTTTCGCCACGCGTGCCTGTTTCGTATCGCTCTAGGTTGAGGTGACTCAGCCCATACATATTGCTCCAAACAAATGACAGATTATGGTAGGATTTTGGTACTTTTTGCAGTTCTTGCAGTACATTACGATAAATGGCATTTCTGTCCATATATTTCCTCGAAAATTTCGCCAATCAAGAAGCATCACCATTAGCTGTACTTGTTGTGACGCGACCGGAAGGGCACATTCGAGGGCCTTCAGTCGATGGATATCTTCCGAGCTTGCAGGCCATATCTCACATGAGTAAGGGCTGTTCCTGATGGAATCCTCCTATACCCTCAGCTTGGTCTTCAGACTTATAGGTGGATATATAGTTTTATTCGAGTAACCGGAAGGGTATTTTCATTATCAACCTCAGACGTTTCGGTGGATTCGACAAGAGCGATCGCATCTGCTTGGCATTGTGGTCGATTTGGGCACGTTTAATGGAACTTTGGACCCGGACCAGCAGAGCCTGTGCAGTTTTCGTAGTTATACCTCCTGTGACTGGGTATATATCTCCCATGGCGAAATGCGACGACGATTATATTGGTCTTTGATGCTTTTTGAGCGATCATGGAGTACATGCGGAATGAACTTTATTCAAACATACTGGGAGCAACAAAATCGGTCTAACTGCATCCTCGTCCTATTAACCCTTCCTAGTCTAATTAATAATCCAATTTGCATTAAAAAAAGAGAACGCTTCAGTCGAAGAGGTTCGAGTGGATGTTATAGCGATGTCTACTCGGCTGGATTTGCAGTTTCATTAAGGAAAACAGAACAGAGTATCGAAGTAAAGGTCCGGATGCATATAGAAAATTGTTTACATCATCGCATGCAACAAGCAAGCGGTTTTTAGTTTTAAAAGCGTAAACATGAACTTCTAATCATTGCACAACCAGACTGGAGGTTTTTGTCGGATCAATCACTGCCTGTGCATATCATCCTGATTAGCTTGTACATTCTTAACAGCACAATGGTCTTATCAGCATTTCCTTGTAGAGGATCCCATGTGCGCGACTGCCAGGAAATAATGCAACTAGGATTCTCGCGCCTGCTCTCAAATGCACTTGTGATCCCGTGCAGTACAAATTTTATGTGTGGCCCGAAAAAGGGTAGATGCAACAATCGCTGCCCTGAAACCCGTTGATCCTTCTTTCAAGCTAAAGCTTCGGGGTATACCACTCACCTCTGCCAAACCGAAGTGTGGTAAATGGGCGCTCCTGATCGGTTAGGAAACTCACTCGTCCCATTGTGCCTTGGGGCTCACTCTAGAGCCCCGCCAGCAGCTGCAGAATGGTCAGTGATATATGTAAGATGATATTGCTGACAAAACCAAGGGATTGGAATGGCCATTTCTAGCTTATTAGCCGTAATGAGTCAGCTATATCCAACCCCAGGTGTCGCAGCACCCGAGGTTCGAACTCGCGATCTGTTGGTTAGAAGTACAACGATCTAACCCATTGCGCCAGGAGCTCATTGTCTTGAGGGTTTCGATCGAGAATATTAATAATGGTGGATGGGCGCTCACTGATCGGTTACGGGATTCACTCGTCCCGTTGTGTGTTTTGATCTTACTTAGGTATACAGCAGCTCCTGGCGCCACGCACAAAATTCCGAATGAAGAGATGATGCATTTTACAAAAAGTGAATGATCCGCTCAATATTATTTCCAAGGAGCATCCGAATGGCAGGATTGCTTAAGGCAAGCTTGGGCACATTTTTATTAACCATTGCTGGGAAGGGTTAGTTGACGAGAGTAAGATTGAAGCCTCAAAGGCTGCCCTCAGGTCCAGTACCTATGACGGGGAAACCAATAGCGCTCAGGAACGTACTTCTGGGCGTCGCCTTCCCCCTTTTATATCACTGTATCAGTCTCGGCAACACTTACGTTGTTTGTCTTACGCTAAATACGGACCTTAATTTACCTGCAGATCTTTCACCACTCCGAGGGACATGTCTAACAACAACATGTCTTTAACAACAGCCCACGCAGTGCTTTAGAGTTTTGTTTTTGTACAGGAATATTACCGGCCACGGACCAATCAAACTGGCTGCTACACATCGTACCAGCCGCTGTCATCGAGAAAAATTCGCATTGAGGAGACAGAGCACTAGCGCATTAGCCAGTGTAACACTTCATGATCCTTCGCTAGATCATCAGGGCGTTTAAGAAATGCAGAAAGTTATATGAATTTAATAAGAAAAAAAGACAAGCGTATGCACAAATCACAGCTTTTTGGGCCTGAGAGACGTGAGAATGCGGTAGTTCTGCAATGCCACGAGCCACAAAGTGATGTAGGGACGTTTTGGATCAACGTATGAGGTAGGGACACGCAGCGTATTACGGACCCTTGGCAACAGGTGCGCAAGGTTGATGAGCAGCTGGTGGACAGAGGACGTACACCAGAAAAACTGTGAGTGCCTGAAATGTGGAAGGTTTGAAGTATAGGCGCACTAAAAAACAAAATTGGCCACAAGACGAGAATATTAAATCGCACAAATGGACTCCTGATAAATCTAAACCGAATATAAACTGCCTCATGCTATGGTAAACAAAATAGTGCATCGTAAAGACCGTGTAAAAATTAACGATCGCAGGGCCAACTGTCGAACGCCAAATTAAGAGCCACGGCGTAGGACATAGCCTCGTATATGCTAAAAATCTCGCGGCGAGACCGCACACAGAACACGTTGCGCACTAGGCACACGCGGTAGCCGGTAGTGGAAGGGGTCCAAGGTAGATAAATGGTTCTGCTGTTTTATGCATCCAGTTGTCCGGGAGAGGACACTGAGGAGCGAGGCCGTCGAGCAAAAATTTCGTACCAATGTGTGGGATTCAATGGCTGCTAAGTCAAGTGTGGATCGAGTCCGCACAAAAAATTCTCGAGCTAGGCGATGTTAGCGTAATCAACGTTCGAGAAGAGGTTACACGGCCTCGTAGCTTTGGGGTGTAGTGAAGAAACCGAGCAAATCGCATGCCCAAAAAGACTGTTGAGATGCGGGCCTTGTGGCTGAGCGCCAGCATTGCTAGGTCCGGCGTTCTTGTTCAAGGCCACTGCCCCGAGGCCATGCAACGTCGCAGCGAACGGTTTCGGACTCACGAACCTGCAGACACTTGACCGACTTCCACGCGGACACGCACGTGCGTCCAGATAGTTGTGGTTGCCCAAGCGGCATTTCACACACCCCTCCCTTCTGCCGACGCAGCATGGGCCACTAGACACGACAACCCTTGGTTAATACAAAACACACCCATTGAACAACACGTAACATGCTCCACAGACCTATTTAAACAGCTGCCACCGCTGTGTCATTCTCTCTTGGGCATGACTGGACGCAGTCAACAGCAGCCCGACCATACCAGGGGCCACTGCTGCCTGAGACAGCAATCCAGGGGTTCTATGCACAATAAATCCCTCATTCTGGTGCCTTCTATCTACAACTTGAGGTTTGGCCTGATTATCGTAGTGCTCCGAGTACAAACAACGCTAAACGCTACAACATCAACACTGGAAGTCTGCGTCGACAGCTCAATACTAGGCTTCTTCACCGTAACCTCCAACTTTTGTGAACATGAGTTGACGATACCTTATCAGTAAACAGGTGCGTCACGGAGGAATATGACCAAGTCCATGGCTCTCGAGCGATCGCTTCGGTTGACAGCAGGGCGTTTTCCATTGAAAATAATGCGTTGAAAGACGAAAACTAGCCTATGTTGCCTAGCCCGTGCGTGCGGGGACAATCATGGAGATCTCCGTGGTGCGCTTAAACAAAATGATGTTTTATCGCTCTTCTCCGAGAAGGGAAGTCGACCAGCCTTGCTCCAGTCTAGAGAGAAGTTTCACTTCGCTAAAGTTATCAAAATATCTCTTCAAGCCGTACAGGGATTAGAAGAAGAGTCCCAATGGACCACATCCAGAAGATTGTCTTCACTAGTAGATCCACTGGTTCGAAGAAGTTGGATTTCCACTCTAATTTGGACAGCTGAGGGTGACAGGCAGTTACAGCCGTGATGGTAATTTTGCGGGACGAGTCGTGGTAAGCCTTGCAGAGCGCATTCAAGAATGACAGGCTGGGTGATTTGAGAAAAATGCTTTTGTCAGCGTGCTAACCACTAATCCGGTAAGGCGGCCTTCCATAGTTATATTTTCACTGACAGAAGACGTCATTGAACGGATGCCGACTGTCTAGCACTGTTTCAATTCCGATGGATAACTGCGAATACCGGTTTCGGTCAGCTGCAAGTGACCGTGTCGTCTGACCTGGTGCTCTGAAGTATGGATCTTGAGCTATCCTGAAGCACTGCGCACTAACCGCTTATTTAGTGTTACTAGCCGACATGCAGTCTATAAGGTTTCACGGCGCCCGGAAAAGCTCCACTCCTTAGTGTAGACCGCCGACTGTCACAATGGTCCAGCAAGGCCCAGCAGCTAGCAACGTCCTCGTGAGGCGTGAGGCCAATTTAGATAGAAGCTGGGGAAAGTCAAGCTTTAGCCAGTGGAGTGGTTTTCACGGGTGTTTTGACAGAAAAGTGCGATCGCACACTCGGTAGCATGTGTTTTTGGCTATTATGCTCAATGCTGGTATTCGTCATTGGCGTTGGGTGACATTCAACGACCTCGCCTTTTCAACGCTTGTCTGCAGGAACCTAACCAATCTGTACGGCCGCCAGTTTGATGACCAAGCCAGCAGGTGAATTACTTGTGTGGTGACACCTGGTGTTGGTCACAACCATCCTAGTGGCTTCATCAAAATTAGAAAGTCCGTCGCCATTATCATATTTATAACCGATTACAAAATTTTATGAAAACGCGGGAGGTAATTGAGTCAGCTTTACTGGTGCAATCATCCCAATTTTCTGCGCCGATTTTTATGTGATTAAAGGAAAGAACCGGTTGAAAGTGATCAAAAACTCGTCTTTTTCACGTCCCCATTTGACTTCACTTCTAATAATAATTGTGCCTTCCAGGCGTCCGTGCTGCACTCAGGTAACCGGACTTCCGACATTCAGTTAATGCCAAGGCCGTGGGTAGGGGGCACGCAACGGCAGAGATTAGGTGTTTGGGTTTTTGAGAGTGCACACAGTTCAGCAGACACAATTGATTTCCGCTTCTCAACAAAGAATACCCTTTCGCATACTTGACGCCCGGCCCGTTGGTGGACTTAGGGGGCGCCCGTTTCCCTGAACGCAGTAGTGCGATTCGAATCTTCTAAGTCGTGGACGTTCGTGGAGATTCAGGGGCATATCGGCCCAGGGGTTTGATTTTGAACCGTACGATAACGGTGGTGGAAGACCTCCACCATGCCATAATACCCCATAGATTGTGACCCATCCATAAATAATCGATTTCCCAGATTGGCGCCTAGTCACGGCCACGCAACTCGATGGTCTTGGCAAATGCTTCGATATTGCTTGAAAGTTAACTATCAGTATAAAAATTTTGCAGCAAATGACTGAAGTGGCCGACTCGATTTTTGATACCTGCGCATAAACTAAGCGAAGGGAACGCACCTGACAAGCCACGTGTTCCAGCAAACGGGGCAGACTTTGGCCTAGAGGTGCCATTAACATAATCACGGCATACCTCTCAATAACATCAAACTAAGGTAACAGACAACCCCTTCGTTAACCAGCGGCTGAACGTCAATAAAATCAAGCTTCAGACCTCAACAGAAAAAGACAATAATAGCAACGTGTGCAGAACGAATCGTGGGGATTACATTTGGGTCAAGGCGATTCAGTTCTATATGATGGGGTCGCCAGGCTCGTTCGTGTGTTATTACACTTCCCTGCCCGTCACCGATCTTTTAGCCCTTTTTAACTTCGGTTTCAATTACTGCTTTAGTTATTTACGGTAGTGCGAGGGCTTACCGGATGTCGCATGCAAGTGAGGGTACCAGACGGAGAACTTTCGACCACTCACTGTGTTGTGAAAACACCAGTGGTGCGGGTAATATAAAATAGCACTGTTACTATGACACAGCCAATGCAAGAACTTGTGTTTAAACATGCCATGAACGGTTCACGGCACCTCGACTAAATGGTTTAGACTTGCTGAGAAGTTACGCGATTTGTTTTGTAGGCAGAGCTGGGAGATGTGAAACTAAATAATCGAGCTTTGGACTTCAAAGAAGAGAATTATATCTGTATTCCTAATTGACTATATACGCTTACGATGCCGAAAACTTGTACAAGTCAACCCAGTGAGTGAAAGTCGACATTTCCCTCTCTTGAGGTCTAGAATACACCTCCCAGAGTTCCTGGAAAATAATGAAACAAGTTATTAGGAAACAGTGAGAGGGAAAACACACCGATGGAGCCATTAAAGAGACTGCCGAAACGAGAAGGCCGCCAAAGATTCCAAGACTGTGCACAAAGCGCAGCTGCCAGGACTGCTTGACAGGACACAGGACAATGGGCACAGATTCTGTGGGTGAGTCACGTTGAGACAAAAACTGGGGATCCTTGGTTGCAAACTCCGTGGCTGAAATCATGTAGAGGCGACGCAGGTGTGCCAGCTCTGAATTGGCCAGATTAGCTGTTGTGAGCAAAGCTACCAGAGCTAGTGAATGGGTCGGCGATGTGAGGCCGTTAGCCAGGAATTCAGGGATCATGGGTGGCCAATCTAGGTGACAAGCACACAGACCCAGGAAAGAAATGGATGAGTTGTCTCTTGGAGATTACCAACGGCAGACATGAAAAGAAAACACTTGTATTTTTCAGACGAAGTTTTAACGAAAACCGAATGTCGCAGAGTCAGCAAATAAAAAATAAAGGGAGTAGATCGTAGTGGTGGGAGAACCTGAGACAGCGCCTGGCCACGGCGGTTAGACCGTCGTGCATCCGATGAGGTCCACCTTATGCCCCACAGCAGGGGCGGTTATATTCGCGTGAATTAGATTATAATGAGTAGAATTTTACTGCATCTACCACTTTCTATCCCCCCCCCCCTCCCCCAGCTGGTGTGGCCTGAACCACCCCTAAACGTGCCGTCACAGTCGAGTCCAGTAATAGTTCGAGTGCCACAGAGGTCATGTTGAGAAGGAGCCATTGCATCCTGACTCTCAGTCTACCAGTCGGCCACTTCACACAAACCCACGGAGCTGACCGCGAGGTCCCATTTATCTCGTCAGTTGTCAACCTTCCAAGCCACGGCTTTTAACGCACTGTGGTAGCTTCAAACGCGCCGGGTTGTTTATAAAGAGGAAAACGCGCAGAGACGTTGACCTCACTTTTTATTACCATGTCCAGGCTCCAGCCACTGTCCGAAGCGGTCAGTTAACTGGTGCGGAGAATGGACGCAACTGCTGACATTCCTAACGACCTCGTTTGCACGACTTCTCGTCTACACGACCCGATCCCCCAACGCAAGCACCAGGATTTTACACGAAACGGGGTGAGCGGTTCATATCTCACATGAGTGAGAGTTCGAGAGGTCACGGTAAGGAGCCAGTGCAGCCTGATTCTCAGTCCAACAGTCGGACGGTTCACACAAACACATACTGGCTGATTAAGAAGTCCAAGTTATCCCATCAGTTGGCCACCTTCCAAGCCACAGCTTTTAGCACACCGTGATAGTTTCGAATGCGCCATATTTTTTTATAGTGAGGAAAACGCGCAGAGATGTCAACCGCACTATCTATTCCCATTCCCAGGACAATAACCGTGGAACACTGAACGCATTGTGGGCAAGTGAGGTCAAGCTGACGGGTCAACAGTACCGTGAGACGGACAGTTTAACTATGCCTTCCCACTAGACGGACATCAATCGGGCTGAAGTTTTAAATCAAACGAGTGACGCCCTCGATCGCCTATATGGTCGAAATTGAGTAACAAAAAAACAAGGCGCATTCTCATAAGGCTGTGCAGTTCAATCGGCAGTTACACGATGGAGCAACGCAATGGTATGTGTGGTGGATTAGCCGACAGGTGCCTTTTTATATAGTTAAATCACTTTTCTCGCTGTGTGCGAAGGTTCTCACCCCCTACAAGGGTCACGCGGTAGCTTCAACGGACGAACACGGAGACCAAATCAGAGTACAGCAGGCGTTTTTGGGATGCGCATACACAATAACTGCTCCACATGGGGAGATTTGGTGGCACGTCTAGGGACTGACTCGCGCAGCGCCAGCTACCAGCGCCCTCTCTTGCCTCAGATTTTATCAACAATGTTTTTGAAAACGGGTCCAGGGGGGAGTATAGAGTGCGGTAGATGCTGCGCAAGTATACTATCAACTTAAACTAATTCTGAGCAAATCACCGTCCCTGCGCCCACTCTGCTCCGGGACGCACGGTGGACATCGTCGTAATCGACGGTCGAAATGTCGCGTTCGAAAGTGTCTTAATTCTTTGGCAGACACAAAATTGTAGATGCTACGCGTTGTTTTCTATTGTCAGTCGCTTGGCTTGTACTTTTATTTATACCTGTGTAATTGTTTTGGCTGCGGCCATGTCTGGTTTAGCTAACCTCAATGGTTGGATGCTACGTGTGTGCAGATTCCGATGACTTTTAAAATATGTCGACTGTTTCCTGTGACATCCCCGAAAGTTTCCAAACCCTCTGTCAGCAGAATAAATTCGTGAAATAGTGTCGTTTGTAGCTTCTTCAGGCTGATAGCCCATTCACTACCAGGAGTGCGTTCTCTCGTCCAAGGAGGGGGAGGCAACCGCAAAATACGTTGGTTTTCGCGAATACTAATCAGCCTGCCCTGTAGATAGCCATGAACGCTTTGTCCTATATGATGCCTGCTTTACACCGCATTGTGATTTATTTAACAGGTTTATAGTGTGAGCAGAGGGCATTTTCAGAAAGACCGAATTCATTTATATCAGCTGATTCAGCAACTGCCTTTCTTGCTTACTCGCTTGGTACGGCTGCGATCATGACTGATCTAGCCGGCCTCTCTGATGTCACGGATTGTACCTCTCCATGCGTGACGATCCGTGGCAACGGACCTGGGCAGCTCAACACATGCTCGTCTCCAGCGACGGAGACGGAATGCCGGAGGTTTAAGAACTACTCCCATGTCTTGACGAACCGTGTTGAGCCAGGTCTTGAGTTGGCCTCCTCTTCGACGCCTCCAGGTTGGCAATGGCACCAGATCGAGGGCAGTATAAGTGAGTTCGTGAGGCGGACGGAGAACGTGCCCAAATCCCCTCATTCGTATTTCGTGGGTAGCCTGAAATATCCTCGCAAAGAATGTGGACTGCCTCATTTGAGACGAAGTCGGTATACTTCACTCGAAGGATGGTCCTCAGGCAGTGGTAATTAAATACCTCCAGTCTTAGCTCATTTTCCACCCGCACAGCCCAGAATTCATAACCATAAGGGAAAGCCGACCGGACGGGTGCACGGTACACACGGACAGTCATAGCAATGGAAATGTCGCGTCAGACAAACAGGCACTTTCTGAGGATTGAGAAAACTCGATGGGGTGCATCGATAATGCAGACAATGCCGTCCTTACTCTGTCCATTCGGCAGCAGCTTCGCCCCAACGTATTTGAAACTGTCTACTTCTTCAAATTGACAGCCACTAATCATCAGGGTTGCTTTCCCCTGGTCAGGGATGCAGCTAGCACACAATGTAGTCTTCCCAGCGTTTATGGATAAGCTGACTAAAGTAGCGATCTCATTCCCCTGTGACAGCACAGCCTGTATAGTATCAAAGTTCAAGGATAGCAAGGCAATATCGTCAGCATAGTCTAAGTCCGTTAGCCGGCATCCAGGTGCAAAGCCCACACCGTTAAAACCGTGCAGGAACCTTTCAAGAATTCAGTAAATGACATAGTTGAACAGAATGGGCAACATTATGCAACCTTGTCAAACGCCAGATCGGATATCGAACCGTCGGGAGAGATTGTTATGAAGAAGAAGTCGCACAATGGTGGAGCGATAGAAGGTCTTGGTTTGGGCCGGCAAACCATTTAGTTCGATTATGCGCCACAGGGACTCAACCGAACGCAGCGGCAAAGTCAACAAAGCAGACAGCCGTCGGTTGCTGGTAGCCACGATAGAATTTCAGAATGCGCCGCAGTGTGAATATCTGGTGCGCGCCTCCACGTTCAGCTCGAAATCCGGTACAGACTGGAATCGTCTGAGAAGGACAGTAATGAAGACCTTCGCAGCACCGTCCATGAGACTTATGCCACGGTATTTCTAGGAATTTGTCTTATTTCCCTTTTTAAAGACAGACACAAGGATGCCCGAAAGCCAGTCAGTGTGAAAAACTTCATCTCTCCAGGCTTTCTCAAGCACCCCATGGAGCAAAGGCACCAGTGTCAACATAAAATTTGTAGATTTCAGCGGGAATACCGTCCTCCCGGGGAGCATTGTTGTTGCGCTGCAGAGGAGAGCGAGGGTATGATTGGTTGCTCATCGAAGTTGAGAAGACGCTCGAAGTGCTCACACCGGCGATCGACCTTCGCCGAGTTGTCAGAAATAAAGCCACCATTCACATTGCGAACAAAGTTGCTAAGTGTTGAGGACTTACCAGTAGCTTGTCGAATAAGTTGGTAGTTTTCGAGTGTAACCAACGTCTGAAGCCTGCTCCATGGAGGTCGCTGTTTCAGCCCAATATGTCCGCTGGTCATGCCTAGCCGACTTATCTGTAATTTTCTGGAGTTGTCTGAAGGAAGCGTCCTTACGAGACTTGGCTTGAGCCGTCTGAACAGACAAATACAGGGTTCGGTCTATTTAATACGGTGCCGCTGAGTGAATCCACGATTTTTCTCCGCTGCCAAATAGACTAATGTCTTCAGATATGACCATTGGTAACTGCTTTACACACCGGCTCGGGTTATAAAACGGTACCGGATTTCTGTGCTCAGGGCCTCGGCAGTGGATTTTTTGCGACATCGAGGCGTATAGCATGTAGCATTTTGGGTGCAGAGCAGAGGTGAACTTTCACGGGTGTGCGAACGAGAACATGGTCAGACCCATGGGCGTTACCAGTTTCGGCACCTGACATAGATCCGCTATCGTGAACATAGCTGCGGAATCTTGAACCAACTAGAATGTGGTCGAGCTGACTGGTAGTATGACCGTCTTTTGAATACCACGTCGGCAGATGTTTCTTGACGATGGTGGAAGCACGTGTTGGTGACAAACAGTCGGTTCTGATCAGAAAAATTCAGCATTCTCTTACCATTGTTGGACCGAGAGCCAAACCCAAACCGACCAATAAGGTGACTGTTTGCTGAATCCCATCCTACCATTCCAGTCCAACTACAACAATCAACAGTTCACGGCGAGGGAGTCTTTCAAATAACTCCTGCAGCTGCGAGTAAAAATTCGCTTTATCGCGCTGTTCGGCAGCTGATGTTGGCGTGTTACGGAGACGACAGAGATTATGGTAAAGTGACCCTTCAGTCGCGCGTAAGCCATCCTTTCATTGAGTGGTTCCCATGCAAGTCATGCACGGTTTGCCTGTTCCGAGAGGGCAATAACGACACTATGTCTACCAGAGGTATTGTGGGCCACTGTGGTTCAGAGTAAAGTGGGCGTTGACTATCAGGGTCTTTATGTCGCTTGCGCTTAACGACTGCGCGATAAGGGTCCAGAAAGGTTCGCACATTCCAGCGTCCCATATCAGGATTCCGTTCCCTATTGAGCAGTCCATCCAGCATACTTTTAACCCGCACCCCTGGAACAGGGTTGCGGAGCGCGTCGGTTCCCGCGGACGCCGTAGCATGGATCTTAATACTGTAGCTAGACATTTTTATTAGGTGTTTTGGGGATATCGAACGCATGCGGGTCTCCAACAGCCACTCCGATAGTTTTTTCGAAGTTGTTTACATCAGCGCTTTGGCTCAAAAACGTAACTAAAGGGCTCTGGTGGCAAGCAAACTTATTTAATGCCGGTTCACAGTTGCCATGTCACAGTGACGTCATAGGGAGTTGTGGCATTTTATGAGGTAGTTGGCGTGTTATAACTCGGTCTTCCGCGCCCTGGTAGCACTATCGCTGCTGGTCCACGACTGCTTTTTCTCTAGATCCGAGAGCCTGATTATTTAGCAGCTCACGTTCGCTGAAGGTCATTCCAACATCCGCCAACTGTGGATGCGCCGGGTAGCCAGAAGCTACGCTAATGGGTTACCCGTCTTCCCAACTGCCTTAAAGCAGCTGCCTCTGTAATACTACGGATAACATGGCAAATACAAGCGAAAAGGCGAATTCCAGAAAGGATTTGAAATGGAAACTCGATTAATGAAGCAATAATTTTATTCGTCTGACTTTAACTACTTACATTCGAATCTATCTTCGGAGACAGCAAAAGATAACGGTGATAGACACACACAGGGTATGATTACTGTTACTTGGATCCCTGATACTGTCAGCGAAAGTAGCTTTCTCCCGCGCGCGCTCCCAGGCAGGCTATTTACTCTGGCACTGAACATGGAGGGGCGGAGTTGTTATTTCGAGTGTTAATCGACTACGAGCCCAAGAACAATGACTTAAGCAGGTCAAGACCCATGCGGTTTTCACCCATTTTGCCTCGTCAAACTTAAAATTGCGACCAGATCTCGTAAGTGAGGCATAGCTTTAGAACAGGCGTCATTTCTCTGCACTGCTGCAGCGTTTCAGTCATTCACACCTGCAGTAATCCCCCCAGTTCCTTCGACGTATTTGGTTTGCTCATAACGGTATCAGATCCAGACGTTCCCTGTCGTAGTAGTGAGACCCTTCTCAGAGCGAAATAGCTGACGCAAAACGGAGGCTGTACAACAAAGGATCAGGAGGGAACGATATACCCAATGGAATCCCCAAGTTTTGTTTCAACAGTCTGGGTGACGATCCAAGCGTGGTGAGATGAGGTCACTGCTGGTGATGAGGCCCAAGTATCCGTGTGCCTGTCATCGAGTAAAGAGATAAGACAAAGTAAGAAAGCTACCGCAGCATAAGTCTCATCGACTTGGCTGCAAAACTCTTCGTTCTCGCCATTCCGAGGTCATCTTATAAACTGCGTGAATCGAGTACAATACCCAGCCAAGCCGGGTCCTGAGTTAGGGAGTGGATGTGTGGGTCAGCTAATTATATTGCGGTGTATTAATGAAATCCACTGTTGCTAGCAAACGACGGCAAGGAGCTTTGTTTATTTCGCCACAGCTTCCAATTTCTACCATCGCGAATCTCTATGGCGTATAAAGGAACTAGATGGTATGCCGACAGAAGTCACCGCCATGATTAGGGCCTAATATCGTTCCACCAATGCGTAAGTTCTGGTCATCAACAATGCCCATCGAGCATCTGCTATTTGGCATCACCGTCGTCGCAAGGATTCGCGTACAGCGGAAATTCGCTTTGTCAGTCCTCTTATAAAGATGTAAATTCCTAGTTAGCAAAAACTGGAGATATTTGACCAACGTTGAAAGACGACTACCCTTCAAGTAGAGTACACAGGCCTCCTCCTCCCACGTGAAACATTCCACACTAGATGAGAAATCATACCGAGCTCTTTAGATCCGCTAGCGCCAATCGCCACGGATGGAGAGGTACAATTTGTGAGATCACAGAGATCGGCTATAGTAGGCATGGTCACAGTTGTATCAAATAAGTTCGATAGCAATGGTTTGCTGCTGATTTACGTGGTGCTTACCAGGTCAACGAAGATTTTCAATGACGGTTGCTATGAACCCATGCATTCAACTGTTGGCTCTGCTTGATGCAGGACAGTTCTATTTTCAGTATTGCTGGTCATTTAGTGATTGGCGGATCCGGAGACAAAAAGGTGTCCCTTGTGTTGCGCATGTGCAAATTGGGTGGTGTTCAGACTGGCCAATCGCTAATTATGAGTGGAATAGCCTGACCTCGGATATTCTCTGTAGGGCCTGCATATGTTAGGCATTGAATGGCTCCCTTTAAATTCCATTGTTAGTGTAGAATTCAAACCGATTTTCAAGTTGCTCGCATAGCTCTTGTGAAGCTGGTTCTTCTGGTGTTGCCAGGGTGCGAATGCATGCACTTGCATAACAGTGACGGCCGATAGTGGCTTAGGCTGAAGTGACTAGCCCGAATGTGCGCAGGCTGTCAGCGAATTCTTCAAGTAGAGTACACAGGCCTCCTCCTCCCACGTGAAACATTCCACACTAGATGAGAAATCATACCGAGCTCTTTAGATCCGCTAGCGCCAATCGCCACGGATGGAGAGGTACAATTTGTGAGATCACAGAGATCGGCTATAGTAGGCATGGTCACAGTTGTATCAAATAAGTTCGATAGCAATGGTTTGCTGCTGATTTACGTGGTGCTTACCAGGTCAACGAAGATTTTCAATGACGGTTGCTATGAACCCCATGCATTCAACTGTTGGCTCTGCTTGATGCAGGACAGTTCTATTTTCAGTATTGCTGGTCATTTAGTGATTGGCGGATCCGGAGACAAAAAGGTGTCCCTTGTGTTGCGCATGTGCAAATTGGGTGGTGTTCAGACTGGCCAATCGCTAATTATGAGTGGAATAGCCTGACCTCGGATATTCTCTGTAGGGCCTGCATATGTTAGGCATTGAATGGCTCCCTTTAATTCCATTGTTAGTGTAGAATTCAAACCGATTTTCAAGTTGCTCGCATAGCTCTTGTGAAGCTGGTTCTTCTGGTGTTGCCAGGGTGCGAATGCATGCACTTGCATAACAGTGACGGCCGATAGTGGCTTAGGCTGAAGTGACTAGCCCGAATGTGCGCAGGCTGTCAGCGAATTCTTCTGTTAACGTGTGCTCACCGCGTAAGAGCCAACACTTATTAATGCAGGGGGTTGATTGGACGGCTTAATAATCCGCTGGGATTGAATGCGCACGTGCTCCATCACGTAATTCCTGCTGAGGAATGAATGCTGGGGGCGAAAAACTTATTCACGCACTAAGTGCCTACAAATTAGATGCATGCCACGGTATGTTTGCTTCGTGTTCAATGTCTCTGTCATCCTAGACTCACATTTGCATTCAATCAGGCTGTGTTGATGCCTTCCTACTCTCATCCGGTGTCAATTTGAATACGACTAGGACCTGTAGGTCCGACATCTAGAACGTTTGGCCGGTCTCATCTTTAGATGAGTGCACAGCGCGGCAGTTGACCGTGGTTAGAACGAGAGTGCGTGCACGTTATTTTCGGGCGAGTGGAAAAATACGGTGCTCGTGATAACGATGATGCGTTCTGAGCAGATTTTCAACGGAAGGAGTATGTCATCAATGAATATGCTTGACCAGAGATTAGGCGCTACGTTTTATATGCCGTGAGCTCCGCCTACTGGTGTATTGAACTAAACAAAAACGTGCGGTTTGCCCGTCTTCGTCATAGACACGAGGACGCGTAGGTTCTTGTAGAATCATATCCTCTACACCGTTAGGAATCGCTATTAGAAGTGAATTTCTCTCCTGAAAAGTGGGACCCCTAACGCTGTCAGACGGTTGTTAATTCCAATCATCTCAGCTGTCTTTATGTGACAGGAATTCTGCTTCCACATGACTTAGCCATCCTAGTTCGGAGAAACCGGTCTAACTGAGGGTTGCAACGCCCATCTTCTATGTAGATAGATGGTTACTGACGAGAACGACCTTCTATGATCGGTTGGTCATTGGACCATCTAGAATAAAACGAGAACTCCAGACTACCGGCGAGTAAATTCGCACTGGAGGGAGGGGCATAGGAGTGAGGGTGACGTCTATTATTTATTAGTGGTTCAGCCGAATTCGTAAGGTACCCGAGCCATATTCAGCTGACGGACAGCGCCATTTCCTGATTTTTCGATTATATTTTTAAGGCTGCCCCTTTTGAGGTACCCAGATACCTAAGTAGGGTCGTTTATACAGCCTAGGCAACAACTGAAGTTCCCTATGAATTACAACTTCGGTAGTGAGATAAACGATCGCAATTAGTTCGGACTGTTTTCTGTTACCCCCGCAGGACGTAAGGAGTTGGAGTTACGAGATAGAGAGGCTTTGACTGTCTTGACACAAACCTTTTGCTTATGCGTGTTACAAAGACAGTTAGCCCCTCATTACCACACGAACCACAATATACACACGTCGCTACCCCCTAGTCAAGGCAGCTAGTAAAAGCGATTACCATACCTGACTAGTGCTCAGAGCGCAGTTTCGTGAAACCAAAGATAAGAGATGAGTGTTGGCTAGGGACATGACGAAACGACCATCTCGCGTAGTACAGCAATTAATGGGTAAATTAGCTCGGACAAATTGAAGACCTTAGCTAATTTATTGGAGCCTAGATCACGTAATTCTTGATTAAATACGTGCCACTAATGACCATATCCAAAATAAGAACAAAATGCATTTTGTGGGTCAGCTACAGCAATGAAATTTTGCAATAAGGTTGAGTCAGATCTTTACACTAGCTAGGAAAATCGGATATCGGTGGCAGGTGGGTGGGTGGTGTAATATAAATCACAGAAGTAGTAAACATGGTCAAGCATGACACACTGACTGCAAAATAATTCGATTTAAACCTGTTGTTGGCATTTCGGCCATGCCCTGCCACCAAGGATGCTGCGGACAGACACGTCAACAACGATCAAATATACGCAAACGGAATGCCTGAAATGGAAAATACTGACCCCCAGTTTACGACTACCGGGGTTCAAAGGCAGTCCTGGGAACCTGGTGGGGTATGGTTGACAGAAAATACACAAAAGGACAGATTGCTAGTTCATCCTACCTGGTTTGATCGCCGATTTGACAGTTTGTAAATTGTGTAAACTAGGAAAAATTAAACGGCACAAAGTGACGGACACAAATACTTTCGAGGCAGGTGGAGGTGACTTAAGTTTACGGTCAAGGGGAAATCCCCTGCAAAACGTAATAAAAAGGAGTAAACTTGCATATAACCGGAGACACCCAAAGACCACAGGCATTTCGTAGTCCAGAAGTTACAGTGATCCAGAGTGGCAACTGAATGAGGCCAAAAGCAGCCGACTTGAGGGGGTGGCAGCCCTCTGCTTGACACCGTTTCATGAAATCTACACGGAACTAAAGATGTCATCATTATAGAAATTACCCACCGATTGATGCAGGACTGAACGCGAAATGTCACCTGGCTGTTTGGCGTGAATTGCAATGGTTGACAAGAATGACCTCGAAACCAGAGCCTGATTTTTTTCAGTGTAAGTGTAGAGTGGAAATGCAACAGCAGTACGTAGTAGTAGGGTAGAAAGGACGATTGAGGATGTCCATGTCAGACCCGTTAGGCTCTGAAAAAGTTTCAAACCTTCGGTCACCGCGAGCATATGGTAGTGCGAGGGGCTGAACAGCTCCGTGAAAAAGACATTGACCGAATTGAAATTCCGTTTTAGAGGGCAACTCGGAATAAAACAATGCAGTCGTCGTGGTTGGAATGAATTCATCTCGCCTGAAGATAAATCAGCGGATCGTTCCGAATCAATTTAGCCAAGAACTGTTTTCCTAGAACAGGAAAAAAACGGGTTTGTTTAGTGACAGTTCTGATAAAAAGCGCTATGCAAGTTGCGTCTTCCTTCACTATAAACCCTTGAAGATATAATGTTGAACGAATGCTCTCGCGAAGGAGCATTTCGGTAGCCTGTGAGGCAGTAATTTTTACCTATTTACCTAAAGTGTATCACAGGCACGTGCAGAACGGCGAGGGTCGATATGCTAAATTGTAATAATGCCTTAATTTTTTGGAGCAAGTATATAGCATTATGAATGAGGATTTCTCGAATTGAGCTTTGGCAAGCTCGTTAAAAGTTCGTCACTATGAGATAAATGTCCCATATTGGCATCGTTTTTTCAGAAGAACGGGCAAGGGCCTCTGTCAGCGGCACTAGTAAGAGAGCATAAGAAGCAATTCAAAAATAAAATGTTCTTAAAGTAAGAGGGACCATTTCGGTTGAAATAGCCGCAAACACTTTTTCATTCACCACTCTTACTGATGTATTTGATATCCTCGTCGTTATCAATTTATGTGCGAATAACTTTTAGAGTCCATGCACTCGAAGAGCAAGGGACGGATAAGGCGGTCAGAGTGAAACTCAAAAGGCCGATACAGTGAAACGCTTTCTCAAGAACTAACCACTTTTTTAACTTTGGCGTGAAGCACTTTGAACCTACAGTCAATCACTTGTATACGACTCAAAACGCTGGGCATAAAATGAGCAGGCGACAGTGAAAAATACTAAACACTGCCAGTTTGTGCTCGTTTAAGTCTTTCCCGGCATCTGGGACATTTGCAGTATTCAGTTCTTCCTATTCTTAGACTAGGCTGATAAAACCCGTGAGCATCTACTTGCATTTTAGACGCCCTTAGTCTTCTTGCAGATTTCCATCGTTGTTTATTTTCAAAGTTGTGTTAAAGCTACTCTTTCAGACTAAGTAGCGAGTACGAACGTTCTTGTTGCTTGCCGTCGCTCTGCACCATCAACCAGTCCGTCCTAGCTTAGAGAGGGTAGCAGCATCAGTTCAGACCCTCATGAAAATGCTGACCGATAGTTGACCATCACTTCACAATCCCAGAATCCTACGTTCAACTGGGTCTCCCCGATCTTCCTCCGAAGCTTGACACCTTCGAGCTCTTCTGGTAGGGCTAACAGAGGAAACGGTACTGCATTTTTTTCCACTGCTTCCGCGCGAAGCCATTGTACTTGAGGTGGACTGTTCATTTACAATTACACCAAGCCCGGTATCGAGTGCCGTCTTCCACCACGAACGCAGTAATGCAGTCCTAAGTTCTTCACGGGCGCGATATCCAGAGCGAACCATAACAGTGTCCAAAACGACAAGCATATAAGAAAAAGTTACGACCTAACGGCAAGTTTTTTACTGTTTCCCTTGACCGTAAAAGTGAAAATGAAGATGCATGAACGACTTCTAGTAGCTACTTTCAAAATCTCTACAGTTAGATAAATTATAAAACCAAGAGGCATATACGGTAGAAAACAGGTGCGACTTAATAGACTGCGTGGTTCTACAAAGGAAAGACATAAGGATTCTTTATGAATGATCATGGTGACCACAACCAGTGAATTTTATGTTGGTAGCGGAAAATGGGGAATAGGTATTGTGGTGTTAGTGTCTTGCAGGTAGACAATTAACAGATATGGACCCGCGACAGAACCCCGGGAGCTATCGAGAGTCCGTTGAATATCCCTCCCTAGAACGACTAGCGCAGAGAATTTATGGTCTCAAATATTTGAAATTTCAGGGAATATATAGAACATCCGGTTGAGGCAAATTTTCAAACTTCAGTTGTATGTATAAGGATTGATCGACGAACGGGAAACACAAAACTTTATCGGGTCAAATTAGCGAATGATACGACTGGAAAATCTGTTGTTCAGGCCGAGTGAATGCCTGACACGCAAGAGTTTGTAGCAAACTTTCAGTTTCAGTGTTAATTGCACATGTTTTTGTCCGGCCGCGTTTCTACAGCTTTTGCAAGTACTTTCGCGGAGATCCAGCAAGAGATATACCTAAGTGCGTGTCAGTAGAGATGGTCAGTGCTATTCCCTCTTAACTACTGCCATTAGCTCCACTCCCAAACAGATTTAGCACTTTCTCTCGGCGCCATTACCCCTTCAGATGGAGAGATGCTATATGACCTTTCCCGCCACACTCCCCGTCAGTTGGTGCACAGAAAGCATTATACTATCCCCCCCCCCCCCCAATCCAGATGGATCGCTTGCATATGTAACGCGCCTGTTTTTTATATTATTGGAAATTTCATTATAACTAAAATTTCTCCTTATCATCTGAACTATAGCTGCATTATAGTAGAGCTTTTCTTCCATTTTTGATGAATGTGCATGATAGCCTATTTAACGTCTTCGTTCAGTTTATTCTTGATCCGAACTTATCCAAAGTGATCGACATAACTGTGTGTGGCATCCTCAACGAATTTAGCGGCAACATTGTAACGACTGAAGACGTAGAGCGTAGATTACATCGAGTAAATCGAGGCATTGGAAATAACTCTTAACTTAGACGAGCTGAAGAGAGTCGTTAAGCACGCCACTGCACTCATCCAAACAACATGGTAGAAGAATCCAGGGATCATAGGTGTATGATAGAAACGAACGGGAATTAAATATAAAGTAATATGAAAAATGCACGGAAGGTGATTTACAGAAGGGCGGTGGTCTGTCTGGATGGATAGGTAACGCAGATGCGCCTAAGCAGCCCGTGGGAAAGGCGGCACTTTGGCCAACTGCAGAGGGAGGTGGAAGGTGCCGTCGTAGTGAAACGAGTTTCGAGAGGGGAGGACAATGGAGAAGCAAGAACATCATATAATTTCACGGACATGTGGTTGCAATATGTAGCAGACGAAACTAAATCCGAACACCTCTCAAATCTAGTCGCTCTAATTTGTTTTTTTTATTCTTTGGACCTTGTTTTCAGAAACCAAGTCCCAGAACGTAACCACGGCCATGGTCTTGACCGAAATATTCGGCCACGTTTCCCTATATAAGTTCACCTTTCATTGACAATCAGTTTTCTACATTACCTTTTACCGTTTTGTATTGACCGTACTATCGTTCTTATATAATGTCTCACCTTCCAATATCGCCTTTATCAAAGTGATTAAATAATTAAACTTCTACAGATCTCAGAGGTTACGTTTCCTGGCGGAACCAAACATATCACCCTCAAGAAGCGAGTCGACACATCGATTTCCGTAGATCCAAATATGACATCCGGCTACATTCCATTTTTCCGCCTAACATTCGGTCTAGTAAAATCTGAATATTGTGCTCGCAGCTTTCGTACCAATTTCTCCATATACTCTACCGTTGAGCTCAATGATAGAGCGCTCGACTCAATAACACAAAGGTCGCGGGTTTGAATCCCAGGTGTTCCACACCTGGGACTGGGTATGAGTGACTGATGACGGCTATAAAGCCAGAAATGCCATTCCCTTATCAACTGTAACAGACCACAAGTCCGACAGAATTTTTTGAATGAACTGGGAAAACATTTCGCGTGGATACGATGTGGGACTGGTGTAATCGATGGTCTGTAAAGATGGCCGGTGTTCCTTCCCTCCCTACCGCTGACATCTCCCCTCGCTATCGTACGATCTCGCAGGCCCCTGAACGTCAGCATCTCCACGACCTTCACCCGCATTTTCCAACAGGGCTGCACTCCCCACCGGTATCTTACTGAGCATTCATGAACACCTTCCACTCCAAAGGGATTGATTATACGGGTCCCCAGTATTCACTTGTATCTTTATACTTCTCTTTTTTGTCTAAAATTTGTTACTGTTAACATAGATCCCTTGTGTTATAATTTCATTATAATTGTAATTATAATTATAAGTCT